>SEOQ01000366.1:0-26041 GCA_004679275.1 Dentipellis fragilis
ATGGCGGCATGAAGGCAAGCAGGGTGGGGCGACAGTGCATGGGGCAGTGAGAGGGCGTGCGCGGCGGGGCGAGGGCATGCGAGGTGGCGTGACAGCACACAGGGCGGGGCGAGGGCGTGCGGGGCAGCATAACAGTGCACGGCGTGGCTAGACCACGTGCACCGGTCACCTTGTTGCTAGGGCTCGTGTCCTGCACTGGCATGCAGGGTGGCGCAAAGGCATGCAGGGCAGTGCGAGGGCGTGCGGGGCAGTGCGAAGGCATGCGGGGTGGCATGACAGTGCATGGCATGGCTAGACTGCATGCGCTGGTCACCTCATTGCTCCTGCACCGTTGCTAGGGCTTGCGTGGCGGCACGAAGGCAAGCGGGGTGGGGCGAGGGNGTGCGGGGTGGCATGATGGCGTGTGAGGCTGTGAAATGGCGTGCAGGGTANGGNATGGCATGCAGGGTATGGGATGGCATGCAGGGTGCGGGATGGGGTGCAAGCNGCGAGAGGTGAGAGGAGAGGTGGGCGCGAGAGGCGAAACGAACGAGGAAAGATGAAAATGGACTTACCTATTTTTTGCCCCATGGGCTGCTCCACCCCTCGAATCCTTCGCCCGTGCCTCTTTCTCAGCTTGTAACGTGAATGGGTGTTTGGGAGAATGGGATCATGTGTGTGTGTGTGAGCGGATTGGCAATGGCAATGGCAATGGCAATGAGAGTAGAGGAAGTCATGAGCTGGCACGTCTCCAGCCATGACGGCTCTCGGCAATTCCCATGCACAGCTCTCTAATGCAGCGATCTCGCAAAGGTAGGCTCTCCGAGGGCCCCATAAATTCTCTAAATTCATGCATAAATTTGTGAACTCGTACACATACGGTACCAGTACACATGAATATTTTAAAGCAAATCAAAAGTTTCTTTGCATTGTCAACATCGTATCTTCCGGCCTGACTCTCTCTAGCACAGCGCGACTTCAACTTTGCAAGTGATGTAAACATGGAAATGTTTCACAACTTTTATATAGATATAACATACTACTAATGCACATATGGTAAAAATTTCAGCCCGATTGAAGATAAATTGAGGTGCAGAAAATAAATTCGAAGTGTTCTGAACCAGTGTGGCTGAAAAGCATGGGAACCAACTTCCTGAAGTCGCGAATTGAAAGTGCTGCAAGTTTTAGTGGCTCACCTCATTATTAGAACTGATTCATAGATGAATCAGAATCACCACACCCACAGTGCCACTGGATGCTCACCATTCGAGATATTGCTCGGATACATCCCTTTTGCCATCTCCAGTGTCTCAGCAACCTCTCCACTACCCACCATCGAGAAACAGTTCAAGCACTTGGAGCAGATTCATGAAGACCTCCAAGTGAGTCTACAAGTCGCAGCTGACATCATGAAGCACACCAATNGTGACCATGCCCAAGACAGTGTCAAGTACAACAAAGGTGACAAGGCTTGGCTGGATGGAAAGAATGTCAAAACCACCTACCCAAAGGCCAAGTTGGTGGCCAAGTGCTTAGGCCCCTTCGAAGTCTTGGATATTATTGGCCTGGTCACTTATTCCTTCAAGCTACCACACACATGGCGTATTCACCCTGTCTTCCATGCATCACTACTCTCCCCCTACAAGGAAACTGATGCTCATGGTCCCAACTTCCCTGCACCCAACCCTGAACTAGTCGATGATGAGGAAGAATATGAGGTCGAAAAGGTTCTCGATGCTCATCTCACCCACAACAAATGTGGCATTGAATACCTCATCACTAGTTGAGAATGGGCCGTCACATGTGCGGCAGCTTTTGATTCAGCCAAGGGGGTGTCTCATCATGATATAAAATGTTTGCTGAAATCATGATAGTAGCAACTTTGATCTGATAGTAATGAGAGCAACAGTAAGTGATATTTGACTTCATCCAATTTTATCAGATTTTATCGAATTTGGCTTCATTTTATCTGATTTTGTTCAATTTTATTCGATTTTATTTGGCTTTATCTGAATTTAATCGATTTTATATAGCATTCTCTGACTTTATTGGATTTGATATGATTTTATCGGATTTTATCGGATTTTATTGAGTAGCCAGAAAGTGAATATTGTAGTGTAGAAGGTTTGTAGTAACCTTAGATCTAGCACATAAGCCGGACTTTTGTTACGTTGAGGTAGGTATGTATACTATGTATGATTGAAGTATAGTACAGTCAGTTGGCTTAATGGTTAATGTGATGCTTTGGCTTGCATTTTTTGTAAGGCTTTGGGTTCAATCCTTGCACTAGCCAAGATTTTGTCAAGTTGAAAATGAACACATGACATTGGTAGAGGAGTCCGGGATCCCAAGCTTATTCCCACGGTGTCATGTGACATGTAGAACATGTGATTTTCTTCGAATTTTCATCTACTTTGAATAAATGTGCCTGTAGCTGGATTTGAACTTGGAGCCTCATGAGAAAATGACACGTCAAGCAAAAGTGTGGGAGTTCATTTCCTCTTTATGCCAAAAACCTGATCGACAGTTCCTGCAAGTGTCTCTAATTAAAAGTGATTCATGGCTGAATCAGAATGAATCAGAATTCTGGGTTGGGCCAGACTACAAGCATGTATGAGCAACTACACAAGCCTACAAGAGGTATGACATCAGACTGTAGGAAAACATTCCAGCATACTGGAACTTATTTCTATAGCCAATAGGTACATGACATGAGTGCGGAGTAAGAAATTTGCTCACTTGATGTTGCCTTCAGCCATGTCATCTATCTTTTGAACCACTACTACCTTCCCAAGTGCTGCTGTATCTCTGAGTCTCTCTCACATACATAGCTCTGCCACATTCTTATGCTTATCAGCTCCTTGCTTACTGGATATGTGCAGGCTCTCATGTGTTGTAACTATCGCCAAAGTTAGGTTCGAACATTCAAGACTTTATTAAGTATGTGTATATTCTAATTACATCTCTACTTCTATGTGCAGCATTGGTCCAGAAGGCTCTTGTGCATATTCTGATTCAGCTATGAATCAGTTTTCATTCTACTCTGTGCTGCCAAAACAAAAATGTGTTGAACTTTTAATCACCCCAACAGGAAGGTGGTTCTCACACTCAAGTCGTGTCGAGCCTTTGGATTTTCAGCAAAGGTCTTGGATTCAATTCATCTCTGGTAGCATACTTAATGCTTGTGAGATCCAAAGCAATTCTGATTCATCTATGAATCAGTTCTAATAATGAGGTGAGCCACTAAAACTCACAGAACTTCAAAATCTCAAGTTCGGAAAGTTGGTTCCCATGGATTTCAGCCACATTGGTTCAGAACACTCCGTATTCATTTTTTGTACAGCTCAATTCTTTCTCAATCATGCTGAATTTTTTACCACAGGTACATGACTAGTATATACATATGCCGTAAATGTTAGAGAATATTGCAATGTCTACATTGCTCAGAAATTGGAAGTTGCGCCATGCTATAGAGGGTCAGGTTGGAAGATGCAACATTGTCGATGCAAAAACTGCTGCAATAGCTTGAGAATATTTACATGAGTCTATGCTGTATAAATACGAGTTCACAAATGTATTAGACATTTTAAAAGATTTATTTGGCCATCGGAGAGCCTGTCTTTGTGTGAACGCTGTCCTGACGAGCCCCATGCAGGAATTGCTGAGAGCGGTCATGGCTGGAGACGCACCAGCTCATGACTTCTTCTACTCCCATTGCCATTGCCATTGCCATTGCCAATGTGCTCTCACACACACACTCACACCCACACACACTCCTGTCCCCGAACACCCGAGGAATCGTGCTTACAAGCCACGAAGGAGGCATGTAGGAGAGAGTTGAGGGGGCGGAGCAGCCCAAAGGGCCATTCATAGGTAAGTTTTTCATTGCCTTCCACCCTCCCTTGCCCCACCGCACCCCTCTGCACCATCTCCACACTCCTGCTACCTTCTCGCGTGCTGTCATCGAGTGCGAGCCATCCCCATGCTCTCGCCATGCCCGTCTTGCACATGCCCATCTCGCTCGATGCCCTCTCGTGCATGCCCATCTCACTCGCATGCATGCCTATCCTGTGCGCACTGCCCTCTTGCTCCCCGCCCTCCTGCCTTCAAGGAGCCCGATCTCGGGGACGTGTCGCCCCCGCCTACGCGCCCAAACTTCCCTGAGCCTGAGGAGAAGCCCACGTCCCCCGTCGTCGTCTCCCCCGCGACGCCGTCGCGCAAAGGCAGCATCTCCTCGCGCTCCGCGAGCCCGAACGTCCGCGTCCGCTCGCCCCTGCGCTCGCCCGTCACCGCCGACGAGCGCAGCTCGTCGCCCCAGATCGGCGACGAGGTTCTCAACTCCGGCCGCTCGAACCTGTCCCGCAACACGTCGAACGAGTCGCGTCTGCGCGGCCCGCGCGGCTCGCGCCCCCCGCGCTCGGCTGGTGGCGGCGGCAGCGTGAGCAACATCGTGAACAACTTCAATAGGAACTCGATGGGCTCCCCGCCGTCGCCCGGCCGCTCGACCTCGCCGCCCACGGCGAAGGGTCGCCGGCCCGTGTCGGGTATTGTGGAGGAGAGGAGGCGCAATCTGCATCAGCCGAAGGGGTCGCTGTCGAGGAGGACGATGGACAGCGATGCGGAGGACAATATCGTGAGTTGAAGCATGGGAGGGTGGTCGTAGAGTTGATGTCAGAGTGAGGTGGCGTGTTTGTGTTGTATCTGTTGGTTGGATTGATCTATGCTATTGATATGTTGAGATGTTTTGGAGTACGTTTCATGGACTCGTGTTTGTGAAGAGTTCGTCCATGGCATTGGCAGTGCCATGCTATGCTTTTATTCCCTTCGTTCACTTTTAGTTACATGCATGCTTCATCTTCGACTTGTCCGTCTGTATTTACGTTCATTGAATCGCCTGATTTCGTTCCAGGTGTTCCAGAATAATATATCATGGATGTCTTCTGACTCTCGGTGAAGACTGACATTATCCAAAAGCTGGTTATTCGACAACAATTACATCGTGCTAGATCAAATTATATGGACACAAATGCGGATATGGTGGTATCATACTCCGGATGCAAAGTGCAAAGCAAAGAGGACCATGCAAACAACAGGATCGAAATCAAACCTCCTGCGAGGCGGCCTCTTTCTTGGTCTTGGACGTCTTGGAGGGAAGTAGCTCGGGGTTGATGAAGGGTACGACACCACCCTGGCTGATGACCACGTCACCGAGAAGTTTGTTCAACCTACACAATGCAGATGTGTCAGAGTCAGACAAAAGAAAGTCAAACAATGGCCTAAATCGCGCACTCTTCGTCGTTGCGGATGGCGAGCTGAAGATGACGGGGGACAATACGCTGCTTCTTGTTATCGCGCGCGGCATTGCCGGCCAGCTCAAGAATCTCAGCAGCCAGGTACTCAAGGACTGCTGCAAGATACACTGCACAAAATGTTCGGTAAGCATATGCAGCCTCTCGAAAAGACAAGCACGCACCTGGAGCACCAGCACCGACGCGCTGTGCGTAGTTTCCCCTCTTCAACAGACGGTGAATACGACCAACGGGGAACTGCAGTCCAGCCTTGGACGAGCGAGATTGGGACTTGAGATCACCACCGGTTTTCCCAGACGAAGACTTTCCACTGCGAACGACCATCAGAAACACGTCAGCATGAACCCCATCGTCACAAAGGCACTACGAATTCTTACGCTTTTCCCTTTCCAGACTGCAGCAGGTGGCTAATCAGTCTAGAAAGCTGAGATAGACACGTAACCAACGTACCATAATATTCGTTTATAAGGCGTAAATAGCGTGCGAGGTGGGGGTATGGGTGGTTCAAAGGAAAGAGAGTCGAAGGAGCGGCGGCCCCGATTGACGCGCTTCTGCTTTTGACTGAACGCGACGCGTCTTTCAAACTCCGCTGCGCGTGTCGGCACGTGCCTAATTAGTCGCGTCGCGTGAATTCGCGTCTGTGCATTATTTCTCAGGATGAACGACGGCTTCTGCTTGCTTCTTATGCCTCCTTCATCGCTCATTCTGTATCGAAAACGATAAAATGCCTTCTGGAAGGCCACCTGGCGCTCACACATTGTGATTTCGTGACATCTGCGCGTCCATATGTCGTTCAATGCAGCCCCAGTTAATTCAAGTTACTAGACGCACAGACTTGTGCACTTCGGAGCCGGCCACTTGTGTATCTTCCAATGGGTTTCTTCACATGTCCAATGCCGTGACAACGTGCTCGACCACCCAAACGAAGAAATTCGCTTGCCAAGACAAAGTCCCCATTACACGTGATGTAGACGCGTCGCCCTCACGTGGCAATCGCGTTCGCAATTTCGCCCGACGGAGGCAGTTGTACTTGGCCTCGCGAACGCCACGAGGTGAACTTTTCACGTCCCTGCGCGCGGATACAGCGCCGAGTACACCGTCTCAAGCGTCTCGCTACACATACATAGGTGCAGGCCTGCGTCGCCTTCCCTCTTCGGCCTGGCCTGTTCGAGGAGCACCCCCTCTACTTATTCGGCCACCCCCGGGACCACGCCTTGCGATCTCCCATCTCTCCTTTCCCCATCTTACTTCCTCTTGGCTTTCGTCTGTTGCTGTCTATCGGCTATCAGCTATTGTCAATATTCAGGAACAGTATGTCTGCTTCAAATCCCGGTCTCACTAATAGGCCACCAGTTGCCCCCAAGATACATATGGACCACAGCGTCAAACCGACCCATGATCAGGTTCGCGCAGACATCATTCGCCAAATGCTGAGCTGACACGCCTCTTCCTAGGTTCCTATTCTATATGTTGTGAGCTTACGTGCCCTGTTACCACATCGAGTCCCTCCTGAGCAACACCTCAGATCGTGGTGTATACCGTCGTTCTCTTCGGCTTCTGGACCATCCCTGGAGCGCGTATACTCATAAACCCGCTGAAGCTGTTTGCAATTGGGTGGCATGAACTATGTCATGTAATAGTAGTAAGTGATTCACAATTTTCTAATACGCCACCCCTGGATATAATGAAGTTCTGACACCGAGGACATCGCAGGCTATAATGACAGGCGGTACAATAGTGAAATTGACCATCGATCCGAACCTTGGCGGCTGCACGATCGTCGAGGGCGGGCATCCACCAAGCATCTTAGCCGCGGGCTACTTCGGCTCCACGGTCCTCGGCGCGCTCTTCATCCTTTCCGGATTCGACACCCTCGTAGCCAAGATACTCAGCTTCGTAGCGGGACTGGGACTTATTATGCCGCTGGCGCTTGTGCGGGATAAGCTGTGCGTGGATCGTTTATTCGGAATTGCTGTGAACAAGGGCGGCGGACTGATTCACGTGTTGATTTATAGGACTATCCTTCTGACGCTGGTGTATGAGGGACTTCTTATTGGGTTTTGGTTCATTGATCACGCGTAAGATAGGCCTATATACTCTAGCGAGGAGATAACAAGACGTATTTTTACAGCCAGGCCTTGCGCTGGTACCTCCTACTCCTCGGCGTCTTGCAGTACGTATCCCTCCTGTGTCAAAACTGCTGTGTAATAACGTTCTTCGCCAGCATATTCTATGTCGTCTGTAAGCCATATGGTCGTAGGCCGCCACCTGGCTCAGGTCTCATATATCTACAGGGGATATAACAGACGACAAGTTCTTCCGAAAAACAAATGACTCCGATTGCACTCAGTTCTCGCTCATGTATCCGCGAGTTTCTGCTCAAGGTAAGGCTCACTACATGCCCGCTGTGTAAGCTTACTTTACTGATTGCTCGAACAGCATGGGCTTTCATGTGGATCCTGTTTGAAATAGGCATGCTCATTGGCTTTGTACTCATCGGCATCGCCGAATTCAAGCGGACGCCGGATCAGATGTACGCTGAAGCGGGTGAGCATTGCGGTCTGTGGCGTAAATCCTTACTGATTCTGGACTCTTCCAGCACAATTCCTGCCAACATAACCCGGGCTTCAAGTTTCAATGAGTGTAACCTGTACTTTGACTGTAGCATCATCTTGTAGGATCTTGGGGGCGTATGAAAGGCACAGTAGACTACCCTACTGACGTACTGACGGAACGACACGTTCATACTAATGACTCTGATATCACACGTATACCAAGCTACCACACACGCTTGACGCTTCTTACTCCTGCTTCGATTTACGTTCCACATATTTTATCCATTTTTGGTGCTTTTGTAACGTACTTGAGTCAGTTTGCTTGTTAGTGCTGAGAGTGTGCTGTTTATTTTCTCAGTTTCTAGAGCTCAACGCTCCACCCACTCTGCAACTATCTCATTAGTATTTCCTCTCAAAATTGTCACATTGATCTTCCACTCCGTATCTATGTCTTCTCATTTGATCATGATAGTTGCGATACCTTCGCTGAAATACGCTCAAAATATGCTCAAGTGTTTTGCCCTGGGCTAGGTCGGCATACACCGAATTGCAGCCTTGCCGCGCCAACTCTACGGTTCGCGGCAAGGTTGTTGGGGCATTGGGCGCTAAGTCGTGCTCTTGCCATCGTGTAGCCGTGAGCTATGCAGTCCCCTCGCTGTTTCCCACTAACCTGTACAGATATTGCTCTTGTCGATGTTGTTAAAATCTGAAGATCTCATTGTGATAATGTCTTCATACGGCAATACGCTAGTAGGTCCGCAGCGCGGTCACCGGGCCGTCTAGTAGCAGACTGGTATGTCCTACATCTTCCACTTGTAATCCCATCTTACACCATATATATGGATACAGAAGGATGTCCAATGGACGTGGGCGCATTCTCGTGCCGCTTGAGATAGGTTGGAAGGTACGAATGTGTGCATCTGCTGGCCATAAAATCTGTTCGTCTTCCAGAACCACTAGGTGGACCGCGCTTCCCATTCAAAGGGACGCACTTTAGGACTTTGCCCATGTTTGGGTGTAAAAAATTACCAGATCTGTTGTGTGGAGCCATGTTTCTCCGTGATTGCCGAGGAATACAACCAACTCTCGACCGCCTTTCAGGTCTTCGTCACAGAAACGCGTGTACTTCCGGTGGGTTCATGGCGGCATGGGTGCTTTACACGTTGTATCCTATCCTGGAAGCGAATGGACTGAAGATAATAGGAACTATACAGCAGCGGGCTCTATATTTCCGAGGATGCGCATGATGGGACCCCGGCGGTGTCTCTCGATCCCGCCCCGATGCATTCCATTCGGTCCCGCTTCGCACATCGAGGGATGGATGCCAATGCCCGCCAGCATCACGTGTGGGACGCGTCGAGCGCGTCGTTTATCCGTTTACTGCTCTCTGGATTTTGTATAAAGCTGCCCTCGTCCTGTCCCATCCCCTTCATCAGTTACCATATCTTGCAGCATACCTCGAGCCTTATACAACTCGTGCCATACCGCATGTCATCTCATACGATGTATTCCCCACCACCTTCCCTCCCCCCCTCCTCCTCCTCCTCCTCTTCTCCCCGTTATACCGTGTTCACCGTTGGCCTGGAGCTACGGGTTCATTCTTATGACGTTGCCCACCCTCGCTTCTCTACCTCCGCTGTTTGCCCCAACATCCCCACTGTCGCACTCTGCTCTGGCATGACACCTGATGGTGAACGATGCCTGCACACCTCGTCGTCGCCGCCATGTCGTAGCGACGAGGCTGAGCAGCGCTCCGCCGCCAGAGCCCGTCTCGCCGCTGTCCAGCCTATTCGGCACTACGTCCATGGCGAGACGTCGGAGGACTTTGAGGAGGAGAGCCGGTGGGCGGGCGACAAGCGCCAGCGTATCTTCGCTGGTATCAGATGTCTTCCTGCAGAGGATCTCCAGATGCGGCCCGCCGTCCGCAAGATTCGTACCACCGAGCCTGCGACTACGCCTCAACCGCCGAGGAAGACCCGCCGCCGTGTTGTCGACCGCTTTGACATGAAGGTCAAGCAAATCATGCAAGACTCTCGCCGCCGCCGCCGGATCCTCGAAGACAGCGTCGATGTGGTTGTAGCAGGCGAGGAGGCATACATGGCGCAGGAGAATGTAGGGGGTGCAGAGACAAAGGTGCGCGTGTTTTGCTTCCGATATGAGAGTATCTCTGATGCCTGCCGCCCAGCCCACCACCGAAATCTTCGACTTCGGCAAGCTTGTCCCCACATTCCTTGTCAAAAAGGAGCGGCCCGAGAAAGTGCGCCGCCGCCGTGCAAACCGAGTTCAGACGGCGCTCAACAAATACGGTCCGGCGTGGGGTGCAGTCTTCCGCAAGACGTACACACCAATTCCATCGGGCAGGGTCTGCAGATTGCAGGATCGTCGTGTGCGCCGTTTCCAGCTACCGGCACTCACCACGAGTGATATGGACCAGTCTCCGAGTCCGATTCCGGCGTCTCCTCCCACCCCGGCTCCTCAGTCTCCGTTAGCACCGAGCGCTCCATCCTCTGCAGCCCTTCCACCCACCCCCACTCGTCCCAGACATCTCATCCGAGTCTGACGAGTCCGACACCCCCGTTACCACTCCACCCGACCCTCAGCTCCTTCCACCTCTCCCTTTCCACCTCCCCAACACTGCACACTCACCATTAGGAGGCATGGGCATTGCGATGGAGGATGCGAAGCGTTCGTTCTTGCCGCATCCGCCGTCGCCGACGATGGAGAAGGACAAGAGGAAGCGGAGCCCGAGCAGATCGAGAGGACAGTTGCGGCAGGCGAGGAGGAGCGAGTTTGCTGCGCCCGAGCTGGACGGTTGTCTCGGCGGATTCTGAAGTCACAGTCAAGAAGCTTATACCCCATGTTGTACTTGTTCATCACCCTCATAGTCCCTCCAGTTCTGCCCGTCATTACGATGCATGCAGAACGGACAGGATACCCCACACGATACCATAATTGCATTAGTCCCACAGATATTTGTCTCCTTCCCCTGCATCTACGTGTGCGTGTGCGTCAGCGTCCAACGGAATGTTCTTTCCTTCAGGGCTGCCATGCTGTGTTTCGCCATTCTGGCGACATGCCGGTGCATGCGGGGCTTGAAGCTTGAAGCTTGACTGCATCCAGTACGTCGGGACATGCTTCCGGAAGGCGGAAAATCGCAATCGTGGCGACGCCCTCGCCCTCGCAGCCTAGCCTGAACACGAGGCTGGAAAACTTACTCCGGCCAACACGCAGGTGTCGGCGAAACATCACTGTCGGGGGGCGCTCTCGTGCATCTGCCTGATGATGTCTGTCGGATCATTGATCACGGGCCCGCGTTAGCCTTCAGGAGTTACGGAGGCATGGAACACAGACGGCGCGACAATAACAAGCACGGCAGTAGGCATCCGCCCGAGGCTATGTTTGGGTTGTGGAGGCGGAGGCAGACGCCCCTTCCAGTGTCGGGAGTCGGCAGATGATCCGGTCCCATGAAAGCCCATCCACCATCAATTGAGCTGCACTGGCAGGCTGCAGGATCTAGCAGGTTCGTTGTCAGAGTAGCAGCCTGCCAGCGTCGGCGTCGGCGTCAGCGGCGAGCGTTCAATAGCATGTTCACATTAGCCCTGCCTTGCGTCGCAATTCAATCGGTGACACACTGGAGATCCGAGCGTTTCAGCTCGCCGCTGTCCCATCTTGCCCCCTCCAGAGAGTGTGGATGTTTTACGAGGTGTGCGAACGTATATGGGAGGCCGGAACTTCGAGTCCGGCGGGTGAGATCGTGGTTTGTGCGTGCGGAAAGAGGCAGGAGGAAGCCGCGAAGCACGCGAATGCCGTTAAAGCGTGGACAGGCTTTGTTTTGTTCCCTCATCTGGTCAAGGCGCATACACCTGCAGAGCTCAGCTGGACTCATTTGCTTTCCAACTGCAAACGCCATCTTCACATGCCGTGAGCCGCGAAAATAGGGCCCTTCGTCGAGTGCTTATCTTCTCATGTTTATAGCGCACCAGTTCGAAGAGGCAGTCAAGTGATAGTTGCGGCTTCTCGTTCCGTTACACCCATACGCAGCTCCACCCGGGAGCTTCATAGACAGACTTCGAAGGCACATTGAGGGCGGCATCTCTAGGTCTATTATAACATGGACGCCGAGACACTCGCGCACCAGTTGGAGGAACTGCAGCTGCTCAAATGCTCGCTGCTTCCAGGCGAGCTGCTGACCTTCCTCGAAGATGCCAAGCTGTGGAGTCAGGCCCTCGAACCGGATGCGGACGCTGCGGAAGCTATCTCTGCGCTGCAACAGCATCTGACTCAGAAGGCTAGCACATCGGGGGCGAGCAGCACGCATCCGAGCAACACATCTTCTCCCGTTTCATCTGCGGTGTGCTTCCGGATCGGCCTCGAGAACACACAACGTGTTTATTTCGAGGTTGCCCTCCCACGTTCCTACCCAGCGCACTCCGCGTCCATCGCAGTCAGAGGCGACACGCTCGGGCGTGCAGACCAGCTGCGCTGGCAGGCGACCCTCGCCGCCGCGCGCGAGGAGGTCACCGCTGGCGGCACCGAGTGCGTCCCGATATCCCCCCGACGCAGGCTGGCTTCGCGGCCTTGCTCAGGGATGTGAGATCTCCTTCGCGCTAACCGCACGCCTGACCCCGCCAGGTACCCTATCTTCCAGCTGATATCGGACCATCTCCTCCCCCTCCTCCACGCCGAGCTCCACGCCGCGGCTGACTCGCCTGCCCCGGGAGGAGTACCCGCAAACTCGTCGCGCACGCCCGTGCGTTACCACGCGCTGCTCACGTCGCACCACCTCGTGTCGCCGACCAAAAGGCGGAACATGCAGGCGTGGGTTGGTGCGTTGTCGCTCACGGGCTTCGCGAAGGTAGGCCATCCGGGCGTCATATACTGCGAAGGCGAACACGACAACGTGGAGGAGTTCGTGGCCAATGTCAAAGCGATGCAGTGGCTTGCGCTCCGCGTGCGTTTCGTCGAACCTTTACCAGGAGACACGTGCGACGCGCAGCCAGAGCGGCGGTGGATGGAGTTTGAGAAGGTTGGGGACGTGGTGGAAGAGATGAGGCGGCTTGGACGCGAGTCGTACGTAGTCGAGATGGGCATTGGCAGTGCTGGAAATACGACTTCGAAGTGAACCATATCTGTCGCTCATTGGAAGCAGAGCCATCATAAGGTCGTTGAACGAAGTCATGCCTCAAGACAGAAGACATATTTGCGGGTTCACAAGAGCACGTCAATTCACTCTTCAGCGGCACCTAAACATACATGAAGAATAACAAAATGATTGAAAACGACGAAGGACGACCGAAAGCCCTCAAAACCGAGCAGACGAGAAAAGACAGCAAGCGAGAGTTTATTGACTGGACACGTCATCTTGCACCTTAATAGCGCCTGTCGTCGTATCGCCTGTCGTAGTCGCGTCCGTACCCGCCGCGGTCGCCGCGGTCGCCACGATCACCGCGGTCATAGTCTCTGTACCCACGGTCGTAGTCGCGTCGGGGCGGCTCATCGTAGCGTCCACCGCGTCCACCGCCGCCACCACCACGACGGTCATCGTGGTCGAAGTCACGAGCATAACGACTGTCGTACGGGCGCGGATCGTAGAAGCGCTCGCCTAGACCAAAAAAAGGGGTATCAGCATGCGGGAGTTGGAAGGACATAGAGGGCACGCACGTTCATGACGCTTCGGCGGGCCATAGTACCTGCCCGGAGTGGGGGTACGGGCACGACCACGGCGAGCCTGATACGGAGTATGATAAGCATGAAGAAAGCGAGCACCAGATGAGAACACCGACTTTTTCGACTGTCATGGTCTTGCCCATGAATTCGGTGGCATTCAGAGCGGTGATGGCAGCGTCAGCCTCCTCCGCAGTCTCCATGGTCACAAACCCGAAACCACGCGACTCGCGAGTGTGCGGGTCATACATGACAGATGCCTTTTGCACCTGGCAACGCAAGAATGGTGAGCACAGCGTGGAGTCGGAATGACGCACACACAACGTACTCGTCCAATCTTGGCAAATGCGGCCTCGAGGTCACGGGTGTCGACGCGGGTGCTCAGACTCGAGACGTGAAGGTTGTTTCCCGGGTTCTGGTTCACACCGTCGGCGCCAGCACCACCGCCACGACTGCAACGACACGGACGATGAGACTCCGGAAACTCCAAGAATGAAGGTGACGTACCCTCGGTCGTCGCGCCTAGGACTCCTGCTTCGGCTCGACCGCCTGGGAGGGTCTCCACCGGGGCCTCTGCCAGGCGAGCGCCCGCCACCACCGCCATTCCAGGTGGGCTCATCTGCACCGTTTGCCATAGGTACATCGCCCGTCGGGATGCTGATCGCGCCGCCTGAGCTGACAGGCGCGATATCTTGGGATTGCCAGGCTGGTGAGGGCAGGAAGGGGAGGAGAAAGTATGTCAGGTCGAGTCATGTCGGGGGTTGAAGAGGCGGAATGGTGAGAGTAAGGGAGACGAAAACGATGGGTCGACGACAAGCAAGACGGGGAACGCGAACGCGAAGCATTGGGGGGAAAGGTGAAAAGAGGTGGGGAAAAGGGGCGGTCGTCATTGGGCGGACAGGCGGCGCCGAAACGAGTGCTGTCGTCGGCAGATGCGACGCAGTCTCTGACCGACCAAACCACGCGCAAAAAACAGGATGGTAAAATGGTGAAAGTGCTGGGGTTGCCAGTAGTCGTCAACTGCAGGCAGGGCTGAAGGCCGCCTCGAGATGGTGCTAAGCTGGCACGGCCGGGATGCCGAAAAAAGTACTGAAACACGCCGCTTTCGTCGTCGCCATCGTCGCCGTCGCCGCCGGTGATGTCGAAAACGTACCGTCATCCATTGTTGTGCTTGTTGACCTTGAAGAAAGTTGGTGGGAGACACAAGAACTGTGGCGGTCGTTAGCCCCCACCGCCTTCCGCGTCCATCACCGGTCCATCACGGACAAACAATCCGGTCCGTGCACCTCGTCCACGTGACAGACGCGTTACCGTCTACGCGTGACGCCTCGCGTTTACCCCCCGTTGTCTTTCTCCTCTCCGTCTACTTTGCAAGCACAAGCCGTGGCAAGGTACATAACTGCGCGTCGTTACTCTGCTACAAATATGCTGACCAGTTTGTGCATCTTAAGAGCGCTCTTGACCAGCAATGCCTCCGCGGCGTTCAACTCGATCTCGGGGCGCCTCCGTCGACCCCGCACCAGCAGAGAAACTGGCTCCCAAACGCAAACGTACCCAGGCCGCCGAAGAGTCAAACACATCCATAGAAGAGCAAGAGAACATTCCCAAGCCGGCCTCCCGCTCGCGTCGGTCCACCTCTGCGCAGCCCAGCGCGTCGACGCGCGCAACGCGAACACGAACATCCACGCGGTCAGGTAGCAGCACGCTCCGCCAGGTGCAGGAGTCTGACGAGGAACAGGAGGAGGAAGAGTCTCCGAGGCCTGTGAAGAAGTCGCGGCCTTCGCCAGAGGTGGAGGAGTTCGATGATGAAGAGGAGGATGTCAAACCGCCGGTGCCGAAGACAAAGCGAGGACCACCCAAACGCGGTAAGAAACCAGAACCAGAAGTCATTGTACTTGATGACAGCGATGATGAGGCTCCTCCCCCTCCCCCTGCGCCCAAGGGGAGGAAACCGTCGTCGAGGCGATCTAGTGCTGCACCACCCTCTGCACCGTCTACATCACGTGCCACCGGCCGTACGTCCCGTACTGCCTCTCGAACTGTTAAAGCCGAGCCAGTAGCGGAGGAACGGATCGTGGAGGAGGAGGAAGAGGACAAAGAACCTCCAAAGCCTGCATCTAAGGGGAAGGCTGCTCCCAAACGCTCCAAGAAGAAAGCTGTCGAAACTTCCGAAGAAGAAGAGGCGGGTGCAGATGCTCCGTCCGCTGCGGAAGAAATGGTACCCGACAGTGACCAGGAGGAGATGAAGGACACTGTTCCAGCGCCGAAATCGGCCTCTGCGTCTCCGGTCGCGGCGCCTGCGGCAGAGTTTGGTGAGCCTTACGAGGAAGAAGAGAAGTCATTGCTGGACCCGCCCGAATTGTCTCAGCTGAAGTCCCAGCCACCACCGCCTGAGGAACCCCAAGGTCCAAAGTCTCGGCTTATGATTCACCAGATGGCACTTGTCAACTTCAAGAGTTACGCTGGTCGTCAAGAAATCGGCCCTTTCCACAAGGTATGGCAGATTATCTTTGGGTATCAAATACTTCTGACATCGCAAACAGTCGTTTTCTGCGATTGTTGGACCGAACGGCTCCGGAAAATCTAATACCATCGACGCTCTGCTTTTTGTATTTGGATACCGCGCGTCAAAGATGCGGCAGGGAAAACTCTCTGAACTGATTCACAACTCTGCTCAATATCCCGACCTGGATGATTGTAGCGTGGAGGTCCACTTCCGCGAAATTGTCGACCTCGTAGGCTTCCTCTGCACTTCGGAACCGGGCATCCTACTTATCCAGATTGATGTAGCCTGGACCTGACGCATTCGAGGTTGTACCCGATTCGACGTTGGTTGTTGCTCGGACGGCATATAAGAACAACTCTAGTAAATACACCATCAATGGCCGACAAAGCAACTACAAGGAGGTTCAGACTCTGCTAAAGGATCGTGGCATCGACCTGGACCACAACCGGTTCCTTATTCTTCAGGTGCGATACGGTCCATAAGTGATACCCGAGCGGACTTACTGATGAGATATACCACAGGGTGAGGTTGAGTCAATCTCGCAGATGAAACCCAAGGCACCATCCGAACACGAAGATGGCCTGCTCGAATATCTCGAGGACATCGTTGGCACATCGAAATATAAGGAGCCGATCGAGTTGTCTCTTGTTGAGATGGAACGCCTTTCGGAAGAACGGTCCGAGAAGCTGAATCGTCTTCGCATTGTCGAGAAGGAGAAAAACAAGCTTGAGGAGCAGAAGCGTGAAGCCGAAGATTATTTGCGGCTTCATAATGAACACGTCAGGGCTCTTTCCAGGTTGTACCAATTTTATCTCTGGAACGTGCTGGTCGTCGAAGAGAAGAACGGCAAGAAAAAGGTCAGCCTTCACGTATAAAGCTCCATGCGGTATACTGAAAAGTGCTATCTGCAGGCGAAATTGGAAAAGGACTTGGCGGAGGAGCGCGAGCGCAACAAGGATGATATCGCTCACTTGAAAGAGTTGGAACAGCATTACGAGAAGCGCGTCAAGGCTTACGAGGTAAGGATGGTGGTGTATGCGATGGGTTGCAGTTCTAACTTGTATGTATAGGAGGTTAAAGCTGCTGCTGCGATAGCAATTAAGGACCTTGCGAATCATGAAAAGCAAGAGGTCGGTCTCGAGGAGCGACGCAAGCATGCGAACAGCAAGGTCAAGAAGCTGAATAAGTCGCTACAGGAAGTACGTATCTACTCTGATAATTTTATAATTTGAACAAAACGCTACTGATGCATCCTGAACGCAGGACGAGCATGCCAGGTCTGAGGCTCTCCGTGCGATAGACGACAACACCGAGAAGATGGAAAAGGAAAGACAGAACGTGGAAGAGCTGGAGGAATCTTTGGAGAAAGAGGAGAAGATGTTGGAGAAGATTCGAGATAGTCTCAAAGGTGATGCCTATCCCTGAGGTCAAACTGAGCAGGTGTTTACTATTATCAACAGACAAGACACAGGTCTTCCATGATCAGATCGAGCAGAAGCAGAAGGAATTGCAACCATGGACAGCTAAGATTAACAAGAAGCAAGCCGAGTTCGATGTGAAGACTAGCGAGCGCGACATGTTGGTGAAGAAAGCCGAAGCAGTGAAACAAGCCATGGCCGAGGCTAATGAAGCTCTGCAAAAGCTGCAAGCCGATCAAGAAGCCAAGGTCAGCGTCTCGCGACAAACGTGCAAGTGTCTCATTCTGACTTTTCACAGACGTCGGAACTAGATGATTTGCGGGAACGCAAAGCTGGCCTACAGAACCAGATCAAGGCTGGCCAGAAGCAATTATCCGTATGTATGTACTCACTCTCACCCGGTTCTGAACTGACCAACTCACAGGATACGCAAGCTCGGGTGCATGACCTTCGGACTCAGGCATCTTCATCCCGTCAGCGCGTCGATGAAGCTAGGGCTTCGCAAGCATCAAACACCAGTCAGAACAGGGTTCTTGATGGGCTTACACGTTTGAAGAACGCTGGACGCATCACCGGCTTCCATGTAAGACTATTGATATATTTCACACTGCCCTTATAAATCGGTATACAGGGTCGACTTGGTAGCCTCGGCACTATTCCCGACAAGTACGACGTGGCAGTCACAACAGCGTGCGGTCAGCTCAATAATATGGTAGTCGACACCGTTGAGCAAGGCCAGTCATGCATCGAATACCTTCGCAAGCAGAACATCGGCCGTGCCTCCTTCATGGTACTGGAGAAGTTGACGCGACCGAACATCGACCGCGGTCCCACTCCTGAAGGTGTACCTCGGCTGTTCGACCTCATCAAGCCGAAGGACCCACGTTTCGCACCTGCCTTCGCCAGAGCCACAAGCAACACCCTTGTCGCAGACAACCTTGAGCAGGCGAACCGCATTGCATTTGGCAGCGGACGGCGGTGCCGGGTTGTCACACTTCAAGGCCAGCTAATTGATGCATCCGGTACGATGTCTGGTGGTGGCAACCACGTCAGCCGTGGTGGTATGAGCTCGAAGCTGCAGTCGGACGCAGTGTCGCCCGAAGAACTCAAGAGGTTCGAACACGACAGTGCTGAGGCAGGGCGGAAGCTTGAGCAGGCTCAGCAGGAGTTGCGGCAGGTGGAGACACAACTGGACTCGCTTATGAGGTCCGGGCCGGAGATAGCTCTCGCAGAGGATAAAGTCAACTTGGACATTCGGAATGGCGCGAAGCGCATTGCTGAAGCTGAGAAGCGAGTGCGCGAGCTGAAGTACGCCTTTCCTCTCCGTTATGCCCTCTTGACACTAACACTACCTTCAGAGCACAAAGTAAGCCAGATGCCATAGACGTTGCTCGGATTACTGCGCTTGAAAGGGAGATCGACGCTGCCAGCCAAGAGCTTGAGGAGCTGCAGGAGAGGACAGGCTCCATCGAGGAAGACATCAAGGCCCTCGAGAAGCGCATCCTTGACATTGGCGGTGCCAAGATGCTGAAACAGAAATCCACTGTGGACGGCATCAAGCTGCACATCAACCTTGCCAACGACGAGATAACCAAGGCTGAGGTCGCCAAAGCGAAGGCCGAGAAAGACTCTGTCAAATTAGCGAACGCTATCGAGTCCAACGAATCCTCACTCAAGGAAGTCGAGGACGAGCTCGCGGGCCTGGTGGAGCAGCTTGAAGGGGTTGCGGAGACCGTTGCTGCTATCCGTGCTAAGGTCGAAACTGCCCAATCGGCTGTGGAACACTCGAAAGACGATCTCGAAGAACTGAAAACCGCGCTTGACGAGAAGAACGAGGAGGTTCAGGCTTTCCGCAACAAGGAGGTAGGTAGCTGATACTCAGCTGAAGCTTTCAAGGTGCTAACGCGTGCGGAAACAGAGGGAGCTCACACAAGATCTCGAGAACGTTCTCAAGGAGATCGAAGAGAATGACAGGAAGGTCGAGCATTGGCAAAAACTGCACGACGAGCTGAAGGTGGAGGACATCGAGTAAGTCTTTCGCTGTTGGAACCATGAGGACCTTACAAATCGAATTCAGTGATGACGAAGAGGAAGAAGAGGAGCAGGTTAAGCAGGGGGCGAAGCCGAGCCAAATGACGAGGAAGGTCCGGTGAAGCAAGAGCCTGGTGAAACCAGCGGTAAGAAGAAGCGCGGAAGCGCTCTTCCACCCAACGTGCTGCATGCCTACACTGCCGAACAGCTTTCTCGGTTCAAGAGGCAGGAGCTCATTGCCGACGCCGAATTGCTAGACGGTAAGTCTTGCTGGTCAATGTTTGGGATACGATCGCTCACTCTTCTGTTAGAGAAATTGAAGAACGCGAGACCCAATCTTGGTGTTCTGAAAGAGTACAGGAAACGTGAAGAAGAGTTCTTGCGCCGCGCTAGAGATCTCGATGATACCACGAGCCTTCGTGACGCCGAGAAACAGAAGTATGATGATCTAAGGAAGCAGCGCTTGGATGAATTCATGGCGGGATTCAACGCCATCTCTTTGAAGCTAAAGGAGATGTATCAGGTATGTCAACAGATTATCATCCGGACTTTCCGCATTAGAATTGACTCCACCCCTTTAGATGATCACGTTGGGAGGAAATGCCGAACTGGAACTCGTGGACAGCATGGATCCTTTCTCCGAAGGGATCATCTTCAGTGTCATGCCCCCAAAGAAAAGCTGGAGGAATATTTCTAATCTATCGGGTGGGGAGAAGGTGAGACACTCATAGTATTGCGTTGGCAATTCTCAAAGCTAATACGCAATCTAGACGCTGAGCTCCCTTGCCCTCGTTTTCGCGCTGCATGTTTTCAAGGTATGTCCTGATTCTTCCGGCTTAACCGAAATGAAGTGCCGATTCATTGGTCATCTAGCCGACCCCACTTTATTTCATGGACGAGATCGATGCTGCCCTAGATTTCCGCAACGTTTCCATTGTCGCGAACTACATCAAGGATCGGACCAAGAACGCTCAATTCATTATCATCTCACTGAGGTAAAGCATTGTGCGCTGTTCATTGGTTGTCTGCATTCTGATCTTCTGCAGGAACGATATGTTCGAGCTCAGCCATCGCTTAATTGGCATATACAAGACGTCAAATCAAACGAGGAGTACGTATCCTCATTCCAAGCGTTGACACCCCCAGAATTTGACAATGTACATCCCGCAGGCATCTCAATCGACAACCGCGATCTCCACGTTCTTCGCAACCCTTCTGTCAATACGCAATAACATCCTCGCTTTCTCTGCTGTGATCTTGGTTTTCTCTATGACATGTTGTACTATAGCTGAATTAAGCGTACTCATAAGTAAAGTAGAGGTATCAGTTATACTATCCGGTTTCTTCGTGGTCCTCCCGTGTGGCCATCACGACACGCAGCCAATCTCCAAGGGATTTTCCGTTCCAAGACTTCGAAGTCAATGCAGATGAGGTCGCGGCGCTCTCGGTTTCAGGAAGTAAGAGCACCGGAGGTTCTGATTGGAACCATGGATGCATGAGGGCATCCCTGGCCTTCAGCCTCGAGGCTTGGGGGTAGACCAGGAACCGGTGTATAAGATCGAGCGGGCTGGGTGTGGGGTCGGGGGGCGGGCAATGTGCGATCGACAACGTTTCTGATCTGCGGTGTTCGAGAGGCATGTTGGGAAGCAGGGAGGCGAGGTCCACGCCTTCAGCTTCTGTAAACGTAACTTTGGTCGCATCTGGTAGGTCTTTGAAACTCTGCATCGATAGCATGGTCGCTCGGCTGACTTGAAATATGTGTCTGGGCTATCACTCACCGGCCAGGTCTCAGCATTAGGCGTCCCGCGGGTGCTAAAGATACTCCAGATGAGCCCGAGGTCCCCTCTGCTCGAGTCGAAAAGGGAACATCGCTCCCATTTCACCGATGCCCATGCGGATTTCGGAGAACCCACGATGTATGCCTTGGTGCGATCTTCCTGTTCATCATCAGAATCCCAGTCGTCATCGTCGTCGTTCACATTCCGACCATGGAGAGATGTGAAGAACTCTGCGAGCGTTGCGCCGAGAGCCCATCGGTCGGCGGCCAGCGCGTCATAGGACTTGGGGCCAAATAGGAGCTCCGGCGCGCGGTATGGTCTTGAGATGCGCCATTAGTGCCTCCCAAGCAGAGACGGCGTCTCCACGTACCCAGTCCCGACTTCGAAATACATCTTCCTGGAATCTTCTGGCCAGAGGTTGTGCTTTTTATCCGCATCACTCTCATCCACCTTGAACACGATGCCAAAATCGATTAGCTTGAGGCATCCGTTGTCGCAGAATAGGATGTTGCTGGGTTTGATGTCGCGGTGCGCGATCTCTCGACCCTCCTCGTGAAGATACGCGATGGCGCCCAAGAGTTGATATACTAACGCCTTTGAGATAACGCGGAAAGCATCTGATGGCCCGTCTTTGGCCTCTTGTGGATCTGCACCATAAGGTTGGGCGGAAAATCGAGGGGAAGCCAACAAAGCCGTCAAAGAGTGCGGGATATACGGCATCCAGAAACTCTGCAGCGATCGTCCTTGGTCAAATGCGTGGTGCAAGACGTTGATGATCTACGAGAAGGCATCGAGTCAGTGTCTGGTAAGACCGACAGAGAAATATGGAGACATTCGGGTGAGATAGCGAGAGCAGTATTCGCAACTCTTTGATGATATCATGTGGCTCTTTTGTGAGGTGCTTATCTGCTTCGCCGGTTTTGACTGCTGTCCATTGATGTGAGCCATCACTCATGTGCACACGCTGGCGATATACAACAGAAACCAGCGTTTCAGCGATGACTGTCGCATCTTCTGCCTTGAGATTAATTGTTAGCGATCCTTTCTGCGTACGATTTGGTCAGGAACCGACCGAATCGTTCTGACCTCCATGCTGCATTCTTGATGGTTCTATGGTAAGTTGAAAACGATCGCGAACTCGTTCAGAGAGCGACCTGCTGGCGATGACTGCAGTTGTTATCTCGAATAGAGCCAAATCGAGGTGACCGACTTAAGGACCGACTGCACAGCCACCAGTCACCTTCAGCATCCTTGCCAACCAGCTTGAACTAAGGCCCACTCAAGTACTCTGTAATGATGTAATGACTTCACGGACGAATGTATGTTACACTGCCCAATACTGATGATGAGCCAGTTGAAGATGCATTACGCCTTTCCCTTGCCCTTCAAGTAGTCCAACTCTTCCTGCCGTATCTGAGAATCTTGCTTCGCACCGTGCGAGGGCTCTTTGCCGTGGCTGCGCGCCGCCTCCAATGGCTCCTTAACGAACTTTTTCTCGCTCCATCTCTTCTTCCCAGCCTCGGCGGCGGCCTCAACCTTCTGTCTTAGCCGAGCGTCGTCGCTACAATAAATGACAGTTCAGTGATGCGTCAAGACGTGGAGGTGCGTACAGCGTACTTATCGTTCAGGATTTCAGGGGTGTCGCCGCAGGCCGTCGACGCCTCGAAGGGAGCTTCAGTCGCACCTTTGGAGGTTCTGTAGATAAGGCGTGAGCTACAAAGCGTGAACGTGTCGGCGTCGGCCAAACATACCTCTGGTCGCCGTCATTGTAGACTTTGGGGATTGCTCACTGAAGATTGCATGGAGCTTCCAGACATCATGAGAAGGGAAGATATCGAATACGAGAGTAGTGCCTGTTGTCTGTCCTTAGAACCAGAAAGGCGTCGAGATTGTGGATGAGCATTGAGCCAGAACGTCTGCGGAATATATATGCAAAGCGTGAGTGAACAGATCGGAACGTGACGTCAATCCCGACGCATATATACGTCGTCCTTGCCACGGCCAGCTCGATGCTTCCGACGCCATTCGCCTCCAATAGCTGGAGTTCGTCACAACATCCTTGACGTTGTGTTACCAACTCTCGGCCTTTGGCGGTGTTTCGTTCCCGAGACACTCGCACACGGTTCAAAGCAAATAGGGGCCATATCCGGTCAACATCAACCATTCTCACGCGCCGTGGATAGCGATGAAGAGAAGGGAAGTAGTGTAAAGCATCTCTAGGTTGTCCTGACAGATGAAGGGGAAGTAGACATCGACGCACGGCCGCGGGGGTGCACAGGACCACCGACGTCGAATGGATGGCAACCTTGCACTGTATGGTATTTCACCCTTTCACCATTCCAAGCATGAATCTGACAAAAACATTGGCATTTCTCAGACCACTATTGCATCAACACAACACCAAAATCGTATCTACAACGACGCACCACGTCTCCGAAAATTTGTACGAACTCCCGGCTCTGCCTCTCGCAATCCAACCGCGCGGTCGGCGTGACGCACAACAGATACGCCGAGCACTAAGACATCCAGTTGCTGTCCGCCCTGCTTTGGCACAGACCAGTCGTGGACGAGACGTGGTCTGTAATTTGACTTGAGGTGCGTTTGAGGGAGTGGGGAGGCGCCGAAAGTAAGTTTTTATAGATCCCGGGAATTGCCGGAAGCTGACTTGCTTGGCCTGCTTGAGTTGTAGTGGCTGCCTTCCCTCGAGTTGAACGACTTTCCTTCGATGGTTGAACGGCGTACTTCCATTATTCAAGACTGTGATTCTATCAAGGGGCAGATACCAATGTTGACGCCTTCATTCCATTCCAAGCCGTCGAACGCGATGGAACATGGTAGGCACCATTTGAGAGGAGGAAGCATGCGCATCGACTCACGAACTCAGGCCTCGTGGCCTGGGAGTCGATTCTGGGTTCAGTCGCGGATAGCTTTGCAGGTGATTAATGATTTGCGAGAATTGCTGACTTGCAGGCCGCGGAAACCGTCCGACCGGTCCGTCGCTGCAAGTATGTCATCACGGAGTATCATGATAAACCTCAAGGTGGTGCACATAACATGCCTGCAGGAAGCCTGTAGAGAGCATGCAAACAGTATGTACATGTATTTCCTCCTAAGGACGAAGAAGTCGAGGCCTGCCATGCGAAAACGTGCCAAGCACAGCATATCAACTTAACGCAAAACGACATCGGGTTCATTTGCCGTTGGTGAAATGAAAGCCATCGGCTTCTTCTCGACTCGACATCGAACACAGAAAGAAGTTCCACAAGTGGCCTGCGTCCAAACACACGCCGTTTGACCTGGGCCGCACTGGAAGACTGGACAGAGCGAGGAAGCCCGCACTAACTGCGTTCGCACAAGGGCGACAAAACACCGGGCAAGAGCAGATGGTCTGGGGCTCATGGACCAGTGCTGAGTCAGCAAAAGAGGTGCGGCTCAGGACGGCAGGACGCGATCGGGCGCTACGCGACGCGTTACGGACCTGCAACGGACCATGATGGAGACATCAGTTGGTCAGACAGCTAGACACACGCTCTTCCAGGCTGTTCCGTCAGTTTTCCTGCTTGTCCCCGCCCCGGCCAACCTCGCCCCGTCGCTCTTTCAACCCCGTCCTTTTCTTCAGCCACTCGTGCAGGTTTCCTTCTTATCCACACGACAGTCTTTGCTCTGCTTTCGTTTCCTTGATTATTGGCCGCGAGGTCCCTCCCACTAATAATCTAGCTATAGCATGTTGCCCTACGCCGTCTTGGCCGCGTTGCTCCCGGCGCTCGTCATTGCACAGGACGGTAGCGTCTCTGGCCCCACAAGTAGCTCCTCCGCCGCGGGTTACTCGTGCGATGCATCCAAGTGCAAGCTTCCGAACTGCAATTGTGCGAGTCCCAGTCCTCCTGGTGGGCTGCAGCCTGTAAGTCTCGTTGGGGATACCCTTTGCGCCAGCTCACTATTTATACGAGCATAAAACATTGTGGTGCTCACTGTATTTGCCTTTCTGTAGTCGGAAGTGCCGCAATTCGTCGTTTTCACCGCCGACGATGCCATCCAGTCCTATACTATCGACTCCGTCAACCAGTTCCTTGCGCACCGTAAAAACCCCAACGGCTGTGTGCCCCGCATGACCTACTACACGTCCATCAACTACACAAACATGAGCATGGTCACTGACTGGTTTGTCGCCGGAAACGAGATCGCCGACCACACGTACGTCCTACTCGTTGGCAGTCGACACCGTTCACTGATAATAGCGCGCTTACAGCATGACCCACGTCGGTACCCCGCCTGATGACGAAGTCGATGGCAATCTCATCGCGCTGAACGCCCTCGCCGGCATCCCCCTCTCCAGTATCATCGGGTTCCGTGCGCCGTTCCTCAACTACTCCGTCGATACCCTCAAGCATTTGTACGCCGCCAAATTCACCTATGACTCTAGTGCCAGTGCCGCCATTCCCGTCACGGAGAACGGCACCGACGCATACTGGCCATACACCCTCGACAACGGCATGGCAAATGACTGTCTGCAGGTCGACGGAATTTGCAAGGGCGAGCCGAAGCTGCCCGGGTTCTGGGAAGTCCCGATGTATGCCTTCTTCGATTCCCGCGGACAGAATGGTGTGCATCTCATGGACCCGTGGCTGTAAGCGCTTTCTCGTCAGCGATCCCTTGTGTATGCATTTCTCATCATCTTGTTGCCAACAGCGACACTGCCAACGGTGCGAACACCGTCAACGACAGTGCCACGCTTGAGTACATGAAGTCCACGTTCACCGCCCACTACACGAACAACCGCCAGCCCATCGGTCTCTACACC
>SEOQ01000367.1:0-15000 GCA_004679275.1 Dentipellis fragilis
GGCAGGGAGCGAATCTATACCGGCTGGCGAATGTAGGCCGGCTGTGGAGGAAAGAAGCCATGGTCGTATTCGTGCATCATCATGGGCGATTGACCGTCGGAGGCTTCGAATGGATGCATTTTGAACTGTTTGCATGTCAGGAGCGTTCCGCGCGCGATGCTGGGGGTTTTCACGTCATGCGTGGGTGTCTGCAAATCCTTCGGTTTTGCGGTTTTCCTGTTGTCACTGTAAGAGGCCCATATTGACCGTGTTTAGTATATTCGGGCGTGGCGGGGGAAACGTCGCGGATGTGCTATCGTTCTGTGTCAGCATGTCGCGCGCGGAGATTGACATATTAGCATGACTCACGCGGTGAAAAAATGTATGCGGGGTCGCGCGTGAAGGAGTAGGAAATGTCGTTAGAACCGATGAAAACTTAGCGAATACGGAGGCAATGACAACTTGAGATAGCGTGGCAGACAGTGTCTCGTGTTGAGATCTGTGCTGATTGGCATCTTGGTCGCTCTCGAAGTTGAACATACTCACGGTGGTAAGGGATGGTAATACGCTGCGAGAGCAGGTGAGTGACATGACGCGGAAGTATGCACGAAAGCTACGCACTGGAGGATATATTAGACACAGCCATTATCTTCAAGCTGACAAGATATTCATGGCGCCGAGTGCCTGCCGCTCGACGCAAAGAATCTTGCAGGACATACAATATTCCTACACTGGCGCTGAGTAGAATCTGTGCGCGGACGCGTCAGGCTCAGTCAGTTTCGCAGCGAGGAAACACCGACCCATTTTGGCCGCAAGCTTAAATTGCTCGTCGTGAGCGGTGGGGCGACGATCTTGACGACGACGCTGGCAGAGGTAGGCCGAGAGAAGAAGGCCATAGCACCTCCGAGGGCGACGACGACGATGTTGATCGACGAACGCGCTCAAGCGCGCTCCCCGCCTCGCCCGCCGGGACAAATAAGCACAAATACCCGCCCACATGGGCCGTCCGGCCCGCGCCACTCCTGCCTCCCGCCCCCATCATCGTCCAGTCTCGCCCGCGACGCTGCCGCCTTCAAAAATGTGCTCTCCGGCGTCGATACCAAGTCATGGCACTCACATCCACCCCCGACGACCCCCGCGGGCTCTATTGCACAGCCCATTGACGTCGACGCGGAAACAGTGAAGAAGAAGAAGCGACCAAAGTCAAGCATGTCTTATCTTTCTGACTTTCTGCACACAGCGTGATTGACACCCTGTCGCACAAAGATGTCGTCTACTCGCAGCCAGCGGACACTGGCACTGGCACGAACATCAATACGCAGCTGCTCTATGCGCTGAATCATCTCAAGGTGCGTTTGATTTGCGTCGTTGTTAGGTACGTATACGAGGGTGCTTGCAGTCCGTTCATGGCCCTATGCGCCTACAAGATATCGCTATCGTCACCAATACTCCGCTCGATACAGACTCAGTCTTGCTCGAGAAGTTCAAACAGCACGACCGTGTCGAGTTCGATCCAAAAACCGGCCTATACTCGTTCAGGGTGGGTACTTCCATTTCCCTATTTCCTCCGCAACATCAACGGTAACCCCCGTACAGCATGACTACAATTTCCGCAACAAAGCCGCGCTTCTGACAGAAATTCAACGTGCGACGCGTAACGGCGGTGGTCTGTCAGTACGGACGCTCAAGGAATCGTGGAAGGAGGCGCCGGCGGCGATCGAGGAGCTCGAGAAGGAAGGGGAAGTCTTCGTGACCCGTACGCTGAAGGATGGGCAGATGCGCATGGTCTTCTGGAATGAGATCAAGGTTGAGAAGGATCCCAACCAAGTAGAAGAGGAGATTCTGGAGGACGATGACCCAGGCAAAATCGCCAAAGCAAGGGCTGGACTGGGCGTAGAGAAGGGTTCGTCATCGGATATCTTGCCTCAGAACCAGGAACTGACTAGCCATATAGAATTCAATGACCTTTGGCATTCCTTGAAGGTGCCTAATGATGTCGACCTCCTGAAACAGCTGGCATCAGGTACGAATACAGTTTCACGTATTGGTATCTTTTCTGACAGACCGGCGCTCCTCCAGAGGGTTTACAGGCCACAGCCGCAGAGGCGCCTGTACCAAAGGGCCCAGCTGGAAAGAAGAAGGGAAAGAAATCGTTCACGAAGTTTCGCCAAGTGCGCATCACCAACACGCACTTGAAGGGACAAATCGATCTCAGCAGAGACTACGTGCCACCGGGCAAGTAGGATACGCAGTCTGCTCTACGGGACAGTGGTGCACGGCGTTATTATATTACTCTTGCCATTCATAATATGTAATAGTACAAGATACGGGTATCTGCTCGACCCAAATAAATCATGCTGAAGTGAAATGTCCACGAAAATGTGCGCAAATATTGTCGATGAAGACGTGACTATGAGACTCTGCTATGAGACTCTGCCTTCCGTGATCCGATTTACCTTCTCCTTCAACGCCCCCGTCACAATACATTCCTGCACTCGCCACTTGATCGCGCATGCCCCACTCCGCTTCCTCGCTTCCACACACTCCTCCACATCCCGCACAGTGTGCGAGCCCACAGTCGTCTTGATGAGGGACGCCCTCTCCAGCTGCGCCGTCGTGCCGTCCTCGCCACCGATCGCCTGAATAAAGTAATGCGGGTTCGGGCTCACGATCGCCACCTCCGCCAGGCGCGGCATGAGCTCGAGGATCGCGCGCCAGTCGAAGTTGGAAAGATGCACGACACTTGCGACGCGCAGAAGCGCCGCATGTGCCAGCGCATGCGGGAGCGCGCGGCAGAGCGCAAGCAGGAGGTCGTTTGCCTGTAGCTCGCGGAGCGGGCCGGCGATCTCGAGGTCGAAGACGCGCACGGGGTGCAGGACGGGACCGAGGATGCATACGACGCCGATCGTGCGTGCGTCCGAGATCCGCGAGCAGCGCTCGTCGATGGACACCATGAGCGGGAGCGCGGGCGTGCCGCCGGCTGGGTACGGCGGGAATGCGGCGTGCGCGGCGGCGCTGGTGATGAGCTCGAGCGCGCCGTCCATGCCGTGGCGTTTGGTGAACTGGCAGTGCAATTTTAGGGAGGGGATGGTGGGTGGAAGCGCAGGCTTGATGCAGTGNTCCCAGACGAAGGGGTCGACTTTCGTTACCTCGAAATGGACGAGCCCGGGCATGGGGGACAGGGTGGTGAAATCGGTGTAGCCTTCTACGAAAGCAATGGTAGAGCGTAGAGAGAGCCGCTNGAGCTCGGGGAACCGGTCAAGAATGGCTTTGAGCTCTGGGAGCGAGAGTCGTCCATCCTCGATTTCGAGGGCGCAAAGGTTAGGCAGGTATGTGGAGTTAAGAAGCATTCGGACGAATGCACTGCCTTTCAGGTGCAGGCGGCGGAGGTTTGGGAGGAGGCCAGAGAAGAGGCCGAAGGGGAGTTCGACACCAGGAAGAGGGCTGAGGCGGCCAGCCATCAGGGTTAAGGACTGAAGGTTCGGCGCAGAATTGTTCATCTTCTCTGAAAGCTCCGCGTCGACCTGCAAATCCCAGGGCTCGTGGAGGTCGATACTCAGCGTGTGGATTTTATCGACATGCTCGAATAGTAGCCGGAGACTATGCTGCCGAGCACACATTTCCAACTTGGAGTAATCCACAACGACTGTTATCGGGAGCCCTTTAGCATGCTTCAGGAAAGTCGACGTCCACTGAGGGCAGACGAAATCCACGAAGGTCCACAGCTGGGTTAGGCTCAATGCAACTTCCCGCCACAAATGACAAACATGCATGATCTGGGTCCATCGCGGGCTGTATTGGGGCTGGAAAGTATGAGGTGTGGTGATTACGATCGGTTCGGGACATGCACAGAACTCGAAGATGCGGCAGAGAAGTTCTGTGGGGAGGTCGTGTACCTGGGCGTACGTGGAGGTACTGAAAGGCCTTATGGGTGATACGATGAGGACTGGTTGGCAGGGAAGTGTTGTGGTGAGCGAGAGGGAAGGATACGAAGGCTTCTCCATAACGAACGCGTTGCACGTAGACCTGTCTGCCGGTCAGTTTCCTCGAGCTACCCTTTATGCATCCGTACTCACGTGTTAACGAGCTCCTTGGTCGTATGCGGGGAAAACCTAGACGTGGAACATGTAAGACGGTCGCCTGCTTTTGACAGGGATGACTTCGGATTACTGACCGATTGAACAGGTCCGTGGGTGGTTAGCGCGACACGCAAAAGACAGTGGGTTATAAGTGAGTGTTTCAGACGTAAAGATGGGAAAAGATACTCGCACAGCACAACAAATGTCCTTCCTTCTGATGACACGGGGGCTAACAGAAGTCAGACGACATCGTGATCACTGCCTTGCGCTGAGCGATGGTTCGGCCGGCGTCAAATCTTATCTTATCGCTTTGAGCCTCTTCCGTAGGCTCCCGTGCCCGTTGATCGCAATATTGACTGCGCAGCCTGCCATACAAGTCACCCTTACCGGCGCCCTTGCCCCTGCGGGTGAGTATAGAAAAGTGAGTGCGATATGGCGGGCAAAAGATAGCACAACACCCCGGCCCTTTTAGCCCTCTCACTGTGCCCACCATGAAGGCAAGGACGCTGCTGTCAACCTTGGGATTCGCAGCTTCCTGCGTAGCTCGGCCTTCTAGTTTTGATCCTCCCCAGGCGCTCTTCTCAGCGTATCGAGGCATCAATGCGACCCAGCCGGGCTTAGAGTGGGATATACCCGTCGATCCTGACGACACGGCGAATCTCATCTTCAACAGCGTAAGCTCTGTCATGCAGAAGTGGCCGAATACCCAGTTCAGAAATGGTGCGTCCAACTAGATCTTGCTTCATCGACGAGCATTGACGATCCTACATAGGTCACAGTATTGTTGCCGCAACGATACCCGCTGGCACCATCCTTTATCACGGTCGCAGCGACGAGATAGTGCCCACCAAACCCGAATGGTTGGCCTTCGACTTTGAGCATTCATATCTCTTCTGTCGTGCCGATTGCTTCGTATTGTCAATGGTGTCCACTCGCGAGCTTCGACTCGCGTACTTTGACGGTGCCAGCGCAGGGAAGACGCACACCGGCACGATGGATTCGCAGGACTTGATCGTCTGGAGACGCGTTGAGCCGGACAAGTGGATGGCGGAAGGCGAGAGGATCCGCGCCCTCTGCGACTGGGGCAAGCAGTTCGGCTTGGACGGGTTCGTGCGGATGGAATTCCACTTGTACGTGTCATCTGTGTATCCTTTGGCCATGGGCTCAGACATACTTGTTGAAACAGTGAAGTAATGCTCTGCGATTTTTCCGAAGGGATGGAGCTCGTTTCTCTTTTAAACCTAGTACCCATACACCAACAGTGGCCCCGCCGGCGCCCTGGAGAGGATCCGCACGATGGTGGACCCCATGGTCTCGAGCCGCTTCGCAAGGTCCCACAGGTAAAAGTCGATCAGCACGCTGCTCACCGGCTCCTCCCTTCCCTCTCCCTCTCCTTCGTCCTCGTNCTCNNNCCTTTCCCCACTCNCCCCCTCCGCCCTCTGCAACTCGCCGATCGCCTCCCTCACCCTCTCCACCGCAACCACGCTCGCCGCGCGCACACTGACCTCCTCGCGCCCTCCCCGGGGCGAGCGGCACGTGCGCGCGAAGCATTCTTACGAGCGCAGGCGGATACGCGAGGATGCGCAGGTGATGCAGGATCTGCGGCACGCGGTAGTCCGCGAACATGGTGAGCTGGTGCATCCCGTGCGGGAAGAGCGGGTGCGCGTGCGCCCCGCTGGCGGGGTAGAAGGCCGCCCAGGTCTCAGCGGCGAGGATTTGTGCGCGTTTCCAGAAGAATACTGGATTTTCGGGGGTAGAGGTAGGGCAGGGAAGTGTGAGTAGATGTATGAGAGAAGGGAGGGAAAGAGGGGCGTACCGCGTCGGCCCTCGTACCACGTCTCGTCGCGGAAGGAGGGAAATGTGTCCGTGACCATCTGTACGAGCTGCAGCGCCGTCCCCTCCGGACCGTATCGTCTCTTGAATTCATCAAGGAATCCCTGGAACGAGCCGCCGAAGCTCTTCATGAATCAACGCGTCAGCTCTTTACTTCAAGTGAAAGCGTGGAACGGGGATAAAGAGGGACGCACGGCACAGAGGATAAACCCGACCTCGCGTAGGACAGCAATACGCTCACGCAGCAGCGGGATGCCCTCCTTGCACTGCGGCGCGCGCGGAAGACATGCTCGATGAGGCCGTCGGGACACAATGCCTCGGACGCGTAGAACGCGGGGCTCGTGATCGGGATGTCCTCATCAAGCGCTGCAGCACGCATCTCATCAGCACCAGCACCACCCTCTCCCACCCGAATATAAAACGCACCACGATCCACAGCAGCAACCAAGCTCCAATACCCCGTATGCACGACCTCCGGCTCGAGCGGCGCGTCCCACCCCGCGCGCCACTGCACGCCGTAGCGGCTGCCATCCGCGCTATCCTCGCGCGCGGACCAGAAGGAGAAGTTGAGCGCGGAGACGAGGAAGACCCAGTCGAGCGTCGCGCGCGTGCCGGGCGCGGCGGCGTCGTACGGCTCGGGCGGGAGCAGGTGCAGTGCGTGGGTGCGCCAGGTGCGGGGCGTGTAGGATTCGGTTTGCATACGGGCGTGAATCTACGAGCAGGCGGGTTGGCCGGGCGTGAGCATGGGGNATTAGGATTNAGTGACAGGTAGGCTGGCGGGTGGATATTGGAGGGTAGGANNACGTACGAGTGCGGCTGCTGCTCTGACACCCTCGTCGTTGATCTGCACGAGATTCGTTTTCTGCGCGGTCCAATGACAGTTTATTCGTGAGTACGCGTCTACACACCACATGCAGAAACGCGGATACGCACCTTGAGCGCGAACTCGGCGCTCTCGACGACCGGGTTGGCGTCGCCCGCCGCGTAGGTGTCGCGTGCCTTCTCAGTCTATAAAATCGGCCATGGATGATTATTGGCTGCAGTAACAATGTGGAGTGGGGGGAATTAAGAGTGAGTAGGGATAGGAAGGATGCGTGTCGCGTCCAGTAGAAGGAATGAGTCTATGCTATCGATGCCTTGAGGCCTGCGCTGGCCTCCTGTATTGCGTGCAGGCCAAGGGTTCCGTCCGAGTCGCGCCGGCGGATGCAAGGGGCAAAATCTTTAAATCATAATCCAAATCTTTCCGTCACGTGCCCTCTAAGCGCTGCGGCGAGATTAAGATTGTGAGATAAGATGCCCGATCGCATCTGAGATGCGGCTTTGAGGCGAAGGCTCATTTCAAATTGCCCCGCGGCACGACGTCGCGTCCGGACGCACGCTAACGCTAACGCTTTGACTTTTTCATTTCGTGCGTCCCTATTCGCGTCCGCAAGCTTAAGCGGTGTCGAACAGACTTTACAGAGTGTAATTGCAGTGAAGTGAGGTCCCAAGGGAATACAGTTCAAGTACATATTATCGTTCGGGCATACAGGCGAATAGGGCAGAAGGTCGTCACTGGCAATGTAAAATACAAACTGTCACTGGGCAGCCTGAAATCAGCCTTTGAGATGACTTCTTCCGCTTACAGTATGGCACAACGATTACTTCTTCGGAGGCGCGTCGAAGCCGCTCGTCTCGCCTTGCAGAACCTTGTCGCCATGCTCCTTCAGCGAGGACTAGGGGACCATGAGTATGTGAAGCCCAGTTAACCGGCGAAGATGCATGCCTTGCGCAGAACCTGCGAAAAACACGTCAACCTACATCGCAAATGACTGAACATCGGTGCTCACAGTTCCCCGCGTTTTCTACCTCACAAAAGGCCGATAAGCATCTGACGCATACGTAGCAATCGGCGACTACACTATACCTGTGCATAAGCTACAGTTGCGTGTCAGCAGCACCACAGCGCCATGGTAAATGGATAAGCTCACCGATAACCTGCTCCTTCCACGGCACCTTCCCAGTAACCTGCGCCGCCGGCACGCCCTCCTGGTGCGGGCCCTTCGTCTGGGGCACATTCGCGTCCGCAGCGGCAGCAGCAGGGGGAGCGCTCTCCCCGTCGTGGTCATGTACCTTCGACCCGTCGCCGGGCTGCGTCCCCGCTTCAACCCACACATCAACATCGAACGAGCTATGGCCGTTGCTGCAGAATGGACGACATACCTTGCTGCGGCACCGAATCCGACCTCGTCGGCGGCGCTACGTCGGATGGCTTCGTTATGGGGTTCTGCGCCATTATGCCTACGGGCATAGGCTGGTCCTGCATTGGGCGTCAAACTTGCACCTCTAGTAGCAGGCAAAAGGGAGTCAAGAGGGGCATACCTGGGGTATCGTGCGGTTTTCTGCGGACATTGTTATGTTGAGTGGATGGTATTGGAGTTGTATGATCAGTGCTGCGAGGGTATATAAGAACTCTCCACTACTCATGACGTCATGGACAAGTGGGGAGCGGTCGTGACGTTGGTGGCTGTAAATACTAGGGTGGCGCCGTGGCGGTGCAGCCTGTGGAGTTTGGTAAATATGAAGCTTTGACCTAGCTGGCAGGCGCAAACTTTGACTATCGCTATCGTTAAGCCTGGGGCTGAAACTGCTCAATCGTGCTCTCGCTGACACTGCCCAGCGGCAGTCTTCAGACAGTCAATTGTACCGATGAATAAATAGGAGGATATAAATACTTAAGTAGCACACTGAGCGCACACAGCGTCCAATAAGAACAAGGTATGTACGACATCCCTCAGGCGTTTACCGCTTGCGAAGCACAGACAACACCTGCGCAAACTGATCCTTCTCAAACACAAAGCTGCAATGGCCACATTCAGCACCAACACCCCACCAATGAGAATGAGAAATCAGACGTACCACGCCGCCAAACACCCGACAGCAAGCGCCCCGCCCGTCACGACATGCCTTGTCTGCGCCCACAGCGTCTTCGGGAGGTGCCTGCCCGCCCGCGCGCTCAACCTCGTCACGACCGCAGCAGCCACGAACACCGCCAGCACGCGCGCAGGCGGCACCGCGCCGCGCCAATCCACCGCCGCTGCGAGCCCGCGCTCCGCATAATAGCGCCTTACGAACGCCCACGCATACAGCGCGCGCGCGCCGAGGTTCGCGATGTTCGCCCACACGAGCCCGGCGTCGCCCATGCGGAGGCCGCGCGAGAACCACACTGCGGCGACGACGAACGCGAGGGACGCGCCGGCCATCATTCTGCTCTGGGCGCGCAGGTCCGCGGGCGTGCATGCGGCCGCGAGGAACGCCTCGAGGACGCCGTTGTACGCCATCGTGGGGATGTAGTAGATGTAGGCGCCGAGGATGGTCGGCGCGGAGGTGGTGCGGTAGCGTGGGGGCAGGAAGGTGTTGGTTGCGATGGGGAGGAAGGGCGGGGCGAAGGTGGCGAGGAGGAGAAGGAGGTGGGTGAAGAGGAGGAGCAGGGTGTGGAGGATGTGCGAGGAGAGCTGAAGGGAGGCGGTTTGGGAGTCGGTGGGGGTTGTGAAGGGGGTGAGGTCGGTGACGGAGGGGAGGGTTTTGGAGAAGAAGACGCGGGAGGTCTCTTCGATTGGCTGGAAGAGGATGCGCGCGACGAGGGATCCTGCGGAATGGCCAAAGTTAAGGCGTGCAGGAATCTGGGAGAGACGACTGACCGTAGTTGGATGCGATCGCGTATCCGCCCTGGTCGGCCAGCGGGCTGAGGCGGGAGACGAGGAACTTGTCACCCTCAGTCAAGAAATGCTTTACGACTGACTGGAGTGTCATGGCGCCGGAGAGGCGCAGGAGCTCAGGATCAAAGAGTACATTCGTCGTGCTACGTACATGCAAGACTTGTCAACAAGATCCATAGCATGAGTCCGGGGGAGCACGCACTTGCCGTGCACGTTCATCGCGACGTCTTTGAAGCCGTAGTGCAGATCGCCTCGGTAGGCAGTTGCAAACGTGTAGAGGGTAGCTTGCCCATACGCGAGCTGGCCAACTGCGAACGCGGTGAGAGCATACTTTGCTGGGCAAGCTGCGAGTATGACGAAGGTCACGAATGTCTTGCAGAATACAGCCGTGGCTTCCGCGCGGACGCGGAGGTCAAAGTGCAGCTCATTCTGCGCACGAATGTAGAGCGGCTCGGCGAGGAGCTCTGTCGACGCGGCGACGGCATATATCACGACACTGAGGAGGAAGAACGGCTGTGCACGCGTCGACGCGGAACCGGTGCGGATGTAGATGAGGGCGACGACCGCCGCAAAGAGCATGCCGCCAAAGGCGGGCAGGAGCGAGATGTTGTAGACAAGGTCTGCGGACGCAGGCGCGTCGGGGGAGCGCAGGAGGGCATTGCGGACGCCTTCGCGGGAGAGAAAGAGGATGGTAGAGAGGAGGAGCTCGAACTGGATGGCTGCTGTGCCGAAAGTCTGGGGAGACGCGAGGCGGACGAGGGCCTGGTTGAGGATGAAGGTGAATATGCGAGAGAAGAACTGGAGGAGGACGAGGGACGAGGCGGAATTGAGCGAGGCGGAGAGCAGGTCGGGGGAGGGCATGGTGGTGCCAGCGAGAGCGGAGGTGGCCGAGGTCCCGCGGGGGAGGATGGCAAGGGAAAGAGCGGAACGAGCGACGGCACGCGAGTTTGAAATGGCCCAACTCTTTCTATAAATTGGCGAGCACGGCCGTCGTCTGTGTGCGAGTCCAAATTCACGCCTCTCTCCTTTTCTCGCACTTTGCTCCCACTCGTCCCACCGCGATTCCACGACCGCGACCGAGAATAGCGCTCACACCACGCTGCCTCTCCCGGCCGTGAGCCCCCTGCTCCGACTGCGCAGCGTAATGACGAATGGAGCGTGCAGGACAGCGTCTCGGCCGTCGATCCAGGAGATGTTTGGCCGAGCGAGGCCGACGTCTCGAGTCACCGTTCCCAAACCCGGCTGATATCGCGCATTGGCCGGTGTCCATATGGTCCTCGCAGGCTGTGCTTACGAGGACTGTGGCGTCTGTGTGCTCCATCTCGGCTGCATACATATGCTCCTCCTCTTACTCCCGCAAGTCCATGTGCTCCCTGCCGCCTTGTGTCCCCCGTCGTTCTTCCGTCCCATAACCTCCGCCTTCACCCCACCTAACCTTCTAGCCGCCCATGTCCAGCGTGAGCCTCCCAAGCTACGCGCCCCCCGACCTCGGCCGCATCCCCTCGTATACCGCTGAGCCACAGAGCCACGAACGCCGTATCGCACATGCCCTCGCGTATCGGAGACCGTCCGCCGACTTTGTGAAGCAGAGCAAATTGGGCGGCGTCAGTCTGCACCTCAGCGCACCGCCGGCGGAAGCAGCCTCCCGGTCGTACGGGACGCGGGGGCCCGTGGAAGGGACACTCGAGCTGTCGAAAATTGAAGGGCTCGCTTACGTTGCGGTAAAGGTGCGCCGTTGTTGGGGGTCTGCGTCGCCCGTATGCATTTTGTGACCGCTTCGCATCGCAGATCGAGGGATTTTTGAAGCTCAAGGAAGTAGCGGGTGGCGGGACGACTTCGACGGTCCTCTGCAACGAGACTATCACCCTCTGGCGCAAGGGCATCGACCCGAGCCCTTGTCCTACCCAATTTTCATTCAGTGCCGTTCTTCCCACCGAATTTTCAGACGAGAAGGGCTCATACGTGCGTTTCACAATTTTTTTCGGCATGCCATCGTGAATTATAACCGCTGCCCCGCAGTCCCTCCCCCCGACCTACGAGGCCCACCTCTCGGGTCTCCCTGGGTTCCAGGCCAACGTCGAATACGCCGTCACCGCGATCGCAAGTAAGAACAAGACTGTCGTGCTCAGCATAGGCGCTACGTGCGTAATTTACCCTTTGTTCCGATCCTGCGCGTGCTGATGCTGCGCTCAGCACCGTGACTTCGCCCTTTACATACTATCCCCGTACGCGGCCTGCACAGGCGGTGCCACCGCCGTTACTCCCGATGTCGTATGCTCCTGGCCTGCAAGAGACACCCCTATGGCGTGCGCACGATAGTTCCCTGGTTTCGAGAGTGGCCGGCTCCAGGGGGATTAGCTGTAACGTATGTAGATCGTCTCGAGATCGATTGTGGTATGTAGGTGCTGACAGGGTCGCAGCTGTTCCTCGCAAAGAGCCATGTGTTCCACATGCGCCAGCCGATACCGTTTCATCTGTCATTTTCCGGCTCTGCCATGTCCCTCGCATCATTACTTCCGTTTTTGCCCACGCAGGGCCAGTCGCCAACAAAGTCATGTATGCGGCTGCAGGTGCTCCGGCAGACAAGTATAGACGTGAAGTATGCTCTGTGACACTCAGTATCCAATACGCACAATATGCTGACACGCGTCGTCACGCAGCAACGACTATATTCTCTCCGGGTCGAAGACGGAGATCTGGCGTGTTGTAAATATTGGCGAGGGCACGTTCCGGCGCACGGTGAGTCCCGCCTTGCCACCGCCACCTCCATGCTCATTTCGCTGACACCGGTGCAGAACGACGGCGGGGACTACCTCGCACTCGCGGGCGAGATCAGGATCAACCCCGATGTGAGCGTGGGCGGGTTCAAAGCCGGCGGTCTGTGGGTGAAGGTGCGTTTGCGTCTGTATTCAATTATTCACCCCCCCCCATTCACCTCGCGCCTTCATCTCGGTTCTTGTCTTGTCACCGGAGGGGGCATGCCATGCTCATGCTGACGAGCACGACAGGACTGCATCGTGTTCACGATTACGCCGCCAGACGCGCTCAAGGGTCCCATCGGCGACCTGCGCCAGGTCATTCCGATCCGCCTCACGACGGACCCGTACGCCGCGGACGGGAGCGGCGCGTATGTCCTCCAGGCGAGCCCTGCGGACTCGCAGGTGTTCGACTTTGAGGCGCCGACGCTGCAGTATCACGCCCCTGGGTGATTTGGAGGCGGGCAGACCACGCGTCTTGCATATACGGTGGGCATTGTCGCTAAGGATCAGGGGTGTTGGGATCGGGAGGGGGGAGGGTAAGGCATGTAAGTTATTTGGCGTTTTGCGTTTTGTGTATTGTGTCAGTATCAGTATCAGTGTCAGTGTCAGTGTAGCAGCAGTATCATCGGCATTCGTCCCTCGTATACGTATCACTCGGAGCTTCTATAGCTACTTACCGGTTACCACACATTGAGTACGAGTACATAACTATCATTTGCATTGGATATACTTATACACAGAACACAGCAACATCACACAGTCGGTCTTGTAAATATTCGAATTCGGGGCCGGCGGGACGGCGAAATCGCAGCCCATCGACGCGCGTGTGTCCAAGTCTGTGGATCCGCATGGCCAGGGATGGTCGACGCACGCGTATGAGGGGTCCATGTGTGGCAATGTGTACTGTAACTTATCCTCCACTCATGATTGAACGCATGCGCACCCACCGGTCCTCCGCTGCCGCATGGCCACTGTGACACTCAGTTGACAGCTACAAATACTGCGCGCCTATGCCTTCTGTCTTCTCTCCTCGGGCTGAAGCTGAAGCTTTGGGTTTCATATGCTGATATACTGGGATTGGTCGACAGTCAACATCAAGGGATCAAATTTCAAAATGCAGAAGGGCTCAGCGTTCAACGTTCAACGTTCCATGGGCATGCTTCTTCCGAACCCGATTCGTTCACTTTCATTGAATGGCTAGATGTGCGTTTGCCCGCGGCCCGCCACGAGGGCTGCGGCTTCTCCGTCAGTGTTTATGGCCATGCTGCCAGTGGTTCAGAATCAGAGCACCATGTGCATGAAGACGCGTACGAGCGCGCCTGTATACATCGAGGGGATGTGTGTGAGTGTGTGAGTGTACGTGCACGGATCGCGACGGTCCTCGTGGTGGACCGCGACGCGGCGTGAACATCGAAGGTCGAAGGTCCGGTGCAGATGCCAGGAAGTGCTCAGCGCTCCGAGGACCAAGGGCCGAGGAAGCCTTGAAGACCGAATGCGTGCCCTTCAGACTCGGACTCGTGTCGCGAAAATTTGTCGCGGATGCCGCGCATGTACATATACAGCCTGCAGATGCTTTTCGAGGTGACAGGAAAATTTGAGGAGGAAGAGTTGCTGGTAAAATGGGGCATGCCTTGTATATGTACAGCCCGAGCTGCCATGGCCATGCGATGTCGAGGAACGTGCGTTAACCGACGGCTGGCCATGAGGAGAGGGCTGTAAAAATACAATCACGATTCACTGTCAGCGTACGCCGTACGCACCGTAACTTCAACTGCGCGCTTCGCTGTCGTGGACACACCGGGTGAACACAGCTCGAACACAGCTATAGTGGAGAGGAAGGAAGGAAGGAGCTTCCGGCACGGTGGGATGGGGTGGTGAAGGATATCCCGCGGTGTTTATGGCGGCCGGGCAGTCGCTACATACTAGCAATCTGGCAATCCGAAAGCTTAATGTATTGATTGGCAATGTCAAGGCACACCCGCCGTGACGATAGATGCGCACCGCGCCAGGACCTGAGGGCCTGGCATAGACGTGCCGCCGGAGGGCATATTAATCAAAGATGCGATCCTCGCAGACCTGGAGTGCGAAGTCCCGTCTCCGGAGGTGGGATAAGGATCAGGTACAGGCCTGCGAGTCGTTCCGCTGCAAGTGTTGTCAGCGCTAGCGTATGTGGACGCAGGAACGAGCCGTTGAGCGTAAATGCGTGCCTTGTGGAATGCATTGGGCGGCCGCCGCCTTGTGGGGGTAGATCTGTGGTTACTGATTACGAGGTGTGGAGAGCCCCGGGTGCAACAGATTTGGGGGTCGTATGCCAGGGCTTAGTGCTCGTTTCAAGTTGAGAGATCCGTCACTGCGTCATATTTTTTGGTGGGCAGTGGTTTCAGCGATGGCAAGGCATGCGTTGGTGATTTGGATAGGCCGGGCTTGGAGGGGCCAGTACTCACTTTGACCGTGACCGGGTCCGGGAGGAGCGTGCTCGGGGATTATACACTTGACAAAACAGAGCTCGCGAAGCGCGTGGGCATCGCATCGCTCTCAAACCGGATCAACGCACGGCTTCTCAGATCCGGCGCAGGGCTGCAGCTGTCGTCGCCCGACGTCGACATCGATGCATGGAAGAGTCAAGACCCCAGAGGCCTGGACCGAAACTTG
>SEOQ01000367.1:20000-26028 GCA_004679275.1 Dentipellis fragilis
GATGAGTGTGACGAGGTGACAGAGCGCGTCGATACTCGTGTGACTGAACGCGCTGAGCTCGACGCGTCTCAGCGAAACCTTTCAACTGCTCTCTCCAGTACGCGAGTCAATACCGAACAAAATACCACCATGCCCGACTTCGACCTCCAATACCATACAGACTCCTCCGGCCAAGGCAACTACAGGCTCCTCGAGCTCCCTCCAGACCTACTCCAGCTGATCGAGTCCTCCGTCGACAACAACCTCGAGTGCGTCCCGCGTCCTGCATCCTGCGCTCCCTTATCTTCCGACAGCATATAGCATACACACCAGACTCACGCCCCCGATGAACGGTTTATTTTCTATTTACGAGCAGATTCACGATCAAAGGCGCACCGGAGGACGACGCGGTGCTCTGCACGGCCGACAGGACATACGCCCTGCGCGCCGTCGTGCTCTCCAACTCTGTGCTCGTCGTCACGCCCCCCTCTTCTTCCCCTTCCTCTTCTCCGACGTCAGGTCCTACTTCCAAATCGCCCCATGAACATGGACATGGACACGCAGTCGTGATCCGCGAAAGCCTCGGCGAGATCCTCGAGCTGCAGCCGACGGTGCCGCGGCTGCAGCGGTTGCGCGGGTTATTGAGAGGGATGGAGTGGGGGGAGGGTGCGGAGGACGAAGAGGACGAAGAAGACGGTGACGGTGGAGGTGAAGGCTCGGGCGGGGAGACGGCGCGCGGGTGGCTGGAGTTGCTCCAGCTTTTATGTAAATATGGAAGGTTTTGGGAAAGGTAGAGATACATATGTACATGAAGCAAGGGAGATAACAGCAAATGGTACATCTCTATGTGTAGCTTCGATCCTATTCTATACAGTAATGCGACAATTCCTTCCGTTTGGGACGACCAGCTGCGGGATCATGAGCGCACGAGAGGCTTCTCGCGAATGAAGAACGACGACACAAGTGCGCAGACTGCAAGGCCGAGGGAGAAGAAGAAGACAGAGTGGATCGATTGCTCGTAGGACGTGCGCACGACTGCGCGTACGGCGGGGTCGAGGGTGTCGATGTATGTGAGCGACTCGCGCACGCGGCTGACGATCTGACGGCATGTTAGTCACTCATGTTCACAGCGAAAGAGACAGATGCAGAGGCTCACTTCTTCGACGTCTTGCCCATCGAGACGCGAGCGCAGGTAGCGGCGGAGGGTATCCTGGAACAGAGTGCTAGATACAGCAAGGCCCACGACTGAGCCTAGAGAGCGGAAGAGGTACGAAACTGCGTCGGCGGCGTAAGATTGTCTGGTATAGCGCATCAAGAAACATATATTCCTCACCAGCAGTTGCGACGGCCTGGTCTGCAGGACCCGCGTGTGCAATGAGCGCAATGAGCGTCGTCGTGATGCCGCTCCCTGAAGGTCGTTGAGCTGCACAATCTGGGAGACAAATTCGACAAACATACCATTTCCAATACTCATCAACGTGAGACCGATCTCCAACACTGGCAAGGAGTACGCTATGACGGCGGTCACAAGTGTGATAAGGGCAATCCCGGCGACCATAATGAAGTAGTTCGTAACTGTCAGTACGTGGTACTTCCCAGTAGCTTGCATGATGAGGCCGCTACCCAAACTGCCTATGACGCCCCCGAAGATGCTCGGCAGCAGCACCAGGCCGCTGTCCTTCGCAGACCCGAGACGTACCGCTTGCACATACAATGCAACGTAAAACACAAGCGACATGCTCGATGCGACGCTGAAGAAGTTGCACAGGTAGCTCGCGAGCAGCATCGGGTTGAGCGCGATGCGGCTCGGCGCGAATGGCTCGCGCGCAAGACGGGTTTCTACGAGTCCGAAGAGCGCAGATAGCACAGCAGCAGCAGCGAGCGCGCCGATCGTGAACTTGTCATCCCATGCGACGTTGCCGCCGCGGTCAAGGCCTAATAAAAGGAACGACACAGCGAGGACAAGTGTGAGGGAGCCGGCGAAATCAATCCGCTTCAGGCGGGCTCTGAAGTCAGCTGCGACGGGCTTGGGCAACTTCAGCGCGATGGAGACGGAGGTGAATGCAAGGACGGAGATTGGGACTTGGAAGAGGAAGGCCCTGGTTCGGAGAAGGGTGATTAGCGAAGAACGGTGATGGAACACGGTCGAGTGACAGACCAGCGCCAGCCAATGCTATCTGCGAGCAGACCGCCAAGAGGGGCGCCACAAGCAGATCCGGATGCCCAGACGATGTTGATAATGCCTTACATGTCGAGGTTGTTGTTAAGGATGGTATGTCCTGCTCGATGGTGAGTTGACAGGCGCTCACCTTGCCATGTTCCCCGGGAGCGCAGGGGAATGATGTCTGACATGATAATAGACACGATGCTAATGTCATATGGTTAGCGTAGGACTTGCCAGAATGGAGAACACGACGTACGTAGACATTCCACCACCACCTATACCAGCGAGTGCCCGCGCTGCAATTAGCTCGTTCATGTTTCGGGCGAGGCCGCAGAAAAGGCATCCCAGCGCGAATACGGAGTAGGCGAACAGCAAGCATGGCTTGCGTCCGAAAATGTCACTCAGTTTTCCATACAGAGGCCTATTCAAGATGTCAGCGAGGTTACACGTCCACTGCATGAAGCATAGCAGACGCACTGGAAACTGGTCGATGTCAACATGTAACCCGTAGCGATCCAACTCGTGTTCTGCAGCTGCTTGAGGTCGCTACCAATTGCCGCGAATGAAGATGCGACAATAGTATAGTCCATCGAGGCCAGGAAGGTTCCGACTGCCATGGGCATGATCTATGCCTCAAAAGAACCTGTCAACATTATCCTTTCAACTGATCATAGGAGGGTGCTCACCGTCGTAGCCAGAGCTACAAAGCTTTTCCCTGGGTCTTTGTCTTCAGGTAAAGGCGACTCAGCTTCGCTAGGTCCTGCGGAGGTGTCATGCCCTGCGATCTGACTGTCCCACTCCTCTTGCACATTCTTGTGGATAGTTCCGTTCCGTTCCTCGGAGAGGAGAGGCGTCGTCTCGTCCGACATGTCGCTCGTTTCCCTGCAGTATTCGCGGTCGGCCTCGCGGCGTGGCAGGATCAAACCACAGTCCGAAACGACGATGGAATAGGTTGACAAGATGCAAGACTCGTGGTGGTGGTTCTGCGGAGCTCACGCAATTTCGATGCGGCAAGCCGCAACCTCCGTCGGATCGGCTTCCGACAACGAGTACACAGAACATGACACTTGGATTGGAATATGCAGTCCTGCTTATTATGCACATTATATTTCTCTACGTATGTGACACACAGGCCAATCGGAATTGCCCAAAATCCTCAACGGTTGCCGGAGAGGAAAAACAGCTATTGGACCCTATGATAATGACCACCGCAGGGGTCGAACCTGCAATCTCCTGATTCGTAGTCAGACGCGATGCCATTTCGCCAGGCGGCCATGTTATCTATTGATATTTAGCGATTATGTTATCGTCGATATCAATCGACCATAACACTGGAAACCGTAAACGGAATCATATAGCTTGACTCGCACCCTTCCTGTAAAGTGTACAAACGAAACACATCCACGAGCCCACTCGTAGGCCACTTCTCAATCTCGCAGCCTATTTATATATGAATGGATCGCGTAGGACCAGCATGCGGGCATCAAGCGACTAGCTTGTGCCCGCAGAGGAACGCACAAACGCAGCATCCTCTGGCGACAACTCCTGTTCGAACTGCTCATAGACGGGCCTCGCATGCAAGAAGTTCCGTTCGATGATTCTTATATGAGCAGCACTGCGTGGCTGGATGCTGCAGACGAATGGCTTTGGGGCGAGAGTTGTACCCTTGAATGCGATGGGAACGGCTGTAGTCTTGTCATCGATAAATACAAAATCACGCACCTGTGCGAAGCTGTTAATGTTGGCTGAAATGGGCTCCTTCGTAACAGGATCGTGTGCGTGGCTGAAGTCAAATGCCCAAAGGAAGTTCATAACATTCGTTTTCTAGGCAGGCCGAGAATGTCAGATACCATATTTCGATCTCACAATGCACTCACTATTGAGGACATCGCCAGATGTACACCGACACAATCGCTGGGTGGTATATCAGCATATGATATCATAGCACAGTATGCCAGCACACAACATGAAAAGACTCCATCAGGAAAAACCTCCCATCTAATTAGCAGCTAATTAGCACTACTGAAGCTAATTAGCAGCTAATTAGAGACTCTGCTAATTAGATGCTAATTGCTGCTAATTACCTAAGTGTTTAGCACAATGTCCCAGAAAATTAGCTCTAATTAGATGAAGCATTAGAGGCAGATTAGAGGTAGATTAGAGGTAGATTAGAGGCATATTAGAGGCATATTGCTGCTTAATAGAGTAGATTATCACACAATTAACCATGCATTAATCCACTCTGAGACAGACAATAAAGAACCATTCACATATATATTCATCATAAGGTAGACTACAGAATACAGGCATATAGACTACAAAGACCATGCAGGTAAGCCAGGACAGGACCATGGACATGGAGTACACAGAGATTCAGGCAACATGTGAGGAGCAACGGGGAGCGTGCTGGCGGCAGCGCGCATGCATTTAACAATGTGGATGTGCACTGGACAACATGGGGATACGCTCAACGATACAGCGCAGAAGCGGGGCACAGAGGCGGCGGAGCAGCAGGCAGTACAGCGGAGGGGTGCCACAAGGATCGCACAATGGCGCAGGGGCACGGGCAGCGCGGAATCGGCACAATGGCGCAGAGGGCGCGTATGGGTGCCAGTGTACCAATCCCTGGCACTGTCTGACAATGCAGGGGCGGCGTGATGGTGCACGCGCACACAGGCACTACCAGATGCGGCAGCAGCGCAGGGGGTGCATGGAAGCGCTGCAAGGGCGAGGCAGTGCATATGGGTGTGGGGCACCGCAACAAAGGTGTGGGGGCGATATGGGTGTCGCAGGAAGCACCGAGCTGCTCGGCAAGCGTCTTGCCCACGACGAGCGCGCCCATGAACCCGCCGGCAAACGCATCGCCCGCGCTGTTCATGTCGACGATCTGCTTGCTCGCTAGCGCACGCACGGCAAACACCTGCAGCTCCATGCCTGCACCAGGCACGATGACGGTCACGTCCGCACCCTGCATGATGACGACCATGCGAGGTGCACGGCATTCAACTTGTGCACGCCACAAGCACGGATGCGATCGTGGGGATGGACGAGTCCACCGGGAGCCCCACGGCGGATGCCTGGGCCTCGAAGAACTGTGGGATGAATGGCATGGAGAGGTTGAGCGCGAAGATCGGCATTGCACCGCTGGTCCGCGCATGCTTAGTCTAAGGCAGGAGAGAGAGGACAGACCTTGGAAGCCTAAGACGCCTTCTTGGCAACCTCAGCGGCAGACTCGACGCCGTGCGTGAGGAAGTAGCCCCGCCGTACGTGAGGAAGTAGCCCTCGATGTAGTAGAACTTGGCCGCGTCGATGAGGCGCGCGACGGCGGGCATTGCGAAGTGCGCCTGCTCGAAGTTCTCCGCCGCGCGCAGGTCCGTGATGAGCAAGCAGCCGTGGCCCATGATCACGACTGCGCAGGTGCCTGTCTTCTCGCCCTTCTTCACGAGGTATGCCTCCGCGAGCCCCTCGCGCCGGTTCGCCACCTTGAGCTGCTCCGCGAGCTCGTCATCTCCGACATAGGGAATAGACTGCAGGTGACAAGGGTGTATTGGCGGAGATGGGGAATGCGATGGGACAGGGTCGTGCTGGTCGTGACGATGATGGCGGTGGTGCGCTGGTGGCATCGAGGTGGTTAAGACGAGGAGAGGCAGAGGCGGGGACGGGCGCACGCAAACAGGACACGAGATGTGATGTGGCGGGGTCGAATGAATCGGAGACTGCTAAGAGTATAGCTCCGATGCTCGCAGCTCAAGCTCCGACAATCGGAGCTCAAACTCTGACACTCAGCACGCTGCCACGTCAGCTTCGTGCGCCTTCACCTTCCTGTCGCTCGTGTCGCCTTCGTCACGCTCCCTGTATCCTCAGTGCAGCCCCGGCGTCCCCACT
>SEOQ01000368.1:0-26005 GCA_004679275.1 Dentipellis fragilis
AACGACCTTCGTGAGTAGATTCATCTGTCCCTAGTGTTACCTGCTGAAATCAGACCAGTCACGCAGAAGAAGGATATCAAGCGTCAGAAAGACCGGCTCGAGGCTCTGAAGAAGGAGACAGAGGAAGAGAAGACGCGTGCTAAAGAGGCTGCTAGAGAACGCGTGCTGAATGAGTTCGAGAAAGGGCAGCTGGGTCTTGCAGCTACCTCTGCAATCACCACATCTGGAGCAGAATCGAGCGAATGTGCGTATTCACCTCTGCGACACGTCTCCATCGCTCACAGCAGTGCTACACAGCTCGTGGAACAAAAAGAAAGTTCAACTTCGATGCTACGACAGCGGAGAAAATGGCACAGGAGGCGGAGGAAGCTGCTCTGCGCCAAATTGAGCGTGAGCAGGCCGAAGCGCTCAAGAACAAGTTGCCCGATTTCTGGCTGCCTTCTCTGACTCCGACCTACACGACCAGTGGACCGCCTTCTTCACTGAAGGATGTAAAGATCCAGACTACGTGCCGTGCTAGCAAACCCGCACATCCCCTTGCGTATGTGGTATCTTCCGAAGCATTCAATCGAACTGACCGATCCTCCAGCCTCAAGAATCTGATTCCCGTCGAGTTCACGATGCTCTCAGCCGGCCCATCTCGGTCAGGGGAGAGCATTCCGGCGGAAGGTGACTCCAAGCCAAAACGGGAGGAGGAGCAAAACCCGATGTGTCCATCATGCAAGAAGGAGCTGTCAAATAGCGTTCGCATATTCCGTACGTCTCCGATATGCTTCTCTTTGAAACGCGGTCTTATGCCCGAGGCGTCTCGAATTTTACAGTGACGAAGCCCTGCTCCCATGTGACCTGCAAGACATGTACAGATACTCTGGTCCGGCCCGCCAAGCAGTGCGTTGTTTGTGACAAACAGCTCGGGGAGAAAGACATCGTTGAACTCAAGCGGGAAGGTTCGTCGAGGCCATTTTCTTCAGCGTTGATTCTCATCTCATCCAACGTACTCTACACAGGAACCGGTTTCGCTGGCGGAGGCTTGGCAGAGACAACCAAGACAGGAGTGGCCTTCCAAGGCTGAGCACTGAAGTACTGAAGTACTGAACACATGAGCTTCCCAGTTCCTGATTTCTGTTCGAGACTTTTATTTTGTGAATTGCTCTCCTTGGAATCTGTACGGCATAATGGACCCCATGACTTCTCGCGCGCCAGGTGTATCTCGTCGGTATTTTATGTCTTCTCTCGAGATTTACCCATTGTTTCTCGCTTTGAACTGTTGAAGATTTGTCTAGCAGGGCTAAGGCAGGCAGAACAGGACTCTGGGAACAACGGCCGTGTGTAGCCGTGTGAACGTAGTCTCGTGAGCTGCGCGCGGGATCCACGTGCTTAGCGCCGCCACCGCGCCGCCGGGTTTCAACCTTGCGCATGGCCTCCGTCTGGCGGCCTTCCTTCCAGTATCAGGCAGCGATCATCCAGATGACCTGTATGCCATATTGACTCCATGCAGGGCCACAGCCATCGCTACAGAAGCAGTATGCGTATAAGTACATGGACGTTTGCTGCGCTTATTCTCGCTGCGGCGATTATTGCGGCGATGCTGCTCTCTAGGTTTGCGCTTCCGTTCACTGCATTTTCGGGGATTGTAGCGACTGTTAGCGGCTCCAATGAGTCTCCTACCAATTCGTCTGGAATCAAGTTCCAGAATGGTTTCGAGCGCGTCTTCATACAGGTACGTAAACGTCCTTCTCCTATTGGTGTCACAGGCACTTTATAATTGACCACGATACCCATACAGCCCTTTGGCAACCATTCATTCCGCGTTCGTGCAAGTTTGATGCGCGACCCGACTGGGAACGAGCTTTCTGCCCTTCTCGATCCGCCCATTGAAGGTCCCGGTGGCAAGCAGGGCCTCGCAGTCGATACCCACGTGCCCTACGGCGGCAGTGCGACCATCCGCAATGGGAACCTCATCGCCTCGCTCGACGCAGGCGTGCTATCCTTCTACCGCCTCGAAGCGAACGGTTCGCGTGCACTGCTCACGGCAGAGTACACCGACGACAAGGCACTGCCTGCGCGGTATTATAAACAGGAGTTTAGGGCGTCGAGTTTCTCGGCGCAGTTTGCGTTCACGGCGGACCCTGATGAGATGTTCTTCGGCGTTGGGCAGCAGGCGTGCTGCAAGGACAATACTGTGAATAAGAAGGGGCAGGTTGTGGACCTGCTTAACTTCAATTCGCAGGTGCCGATTCCGGTGTTTATGTCAGATAAGGTGGGGGCAGATTTCGCCTTTTCTTTTGTACTCAACTTGAATTCGATGATGCTCATATGGATCAGGGATATCTTATGTTCTTCAACTACCCCAGACAAGGTCGCATGGGTGAGTAGACCCAATATCTAAGACCTTGCATTATCTTTCTAAATTTGGTCTTTAGAATTTGGCCAGTATAAGACGCGCTTTGTCGCGGAAGAAGCGACAGTGATAGACTACTATATGCAAGCCTATTCCTACTTATCCAGGACACAATGAAAGCTAAACGATCTGCAGTACAACTGCACCGGTGGGAGACTACGATGCCTTGCAACAGCAATACACTGCAGTGACCGGCAGGCAGCCTACCCCACCAGATTTTATTCTGGGCTACCAGCAGTCGAAGCTGCGGTACTATAATCAGAGTCAGGTGCTGGATGTTGCGCAGCGTTTTCATGACGAGAACATAAGTCTGGCTATGCTTGTAGTTGGTGAGCATGCATCATATCTACGTAGCACGCGGGATGACTGACTGGTCTTCGTGAGACAGACTTCTTTGCATGGAAGTACCAAGGCGACTGGTGAGGGCCAGTGCGTACAATCTTCACGTCGTTATTCTGAGTTATTGTTCTAGGTCATTCGATTCTTCCCTCTGGCCCGATCCCGCCTCCATGGCAGCTCAAGTCAAGGAGCTCACGGGTGCTGAAATGATGATCTCCCTCTGGCCGAGCGTGGAAGACCTGTCCGTCAACTACCAGACGCTCCAGGAGAACGGATGGCTTGCGTCGACGCGCGATGGCACGGGTGTCGTTGACTCCTTCGGTGGGGTATACACTCGGCTGGTGGATTCTACAAATCCTGGGGGCGCGTGAGTTTCTGTGTAAGTTGGTCTACCTCAGTCTTCTTGTGTTGGGATGAATGCTGAATGCTCCACAGGGAATCGCCTTAACGATAGCTATTTCTCGAAAGGCATACATAACTTCTGGATTGACACTGACGATGGCGGCAGCAATGGCGAGCCTACCGTGAATGGTGAGCGCTTGAGCCACTGGCCTCTCCCCTACTCTTACCCTTGGCATATCTACTCAGGCGGATCCAGCGTAACGGGCATCCCTTACGCCCGCGCCTTCGCTGAGTACTTCATCGGCACCCAAAATGCGGCAGGCAAGATGTTTCCCTGGTTGCACCAAGCCGCGATCAACGAGGGGCTGCACAACCTCACCGACACGCCCGTAGACGCGACGGAGTGCAAGTATATGTCGCTCACGCGCAGCACGTTCGCGGGCGGGCAGCGTTATTGCTCGTATATGTGGAGCGGCGATACAGAGTCGAGGTTTGATGTGCTGTTGCAGCAGATTACGGCTGGCGTATCGGTTGCTGCGTCGGGTATGTCTGCGTGGACGTTGGATATTGGTGGGTTTACGGGGTTGAATGTCGAGTCGGCATACGTGAGTGATTTTTGTGTGGCGCGCATAGTCTAGGGGGGGTAATAACATTGTCATCAGGGCAGGCAACTATTCGTACGCTGGATAGGAATGGCTACATTCCTCCCTTTTGTAAGTGATCCTCTTAGCTTATTTTTATTCGACAACTCAACATCGATACTTTGAGATGCGAGTTCATGGGTATAGCGTGATTCTTGGATGGTGAAGTATACTTACTGATAGCGAAAACACTCTAGCGATCGAGTGTGTAGCCTTAGTGGACCTGGTGATATCTTCGCTGCTAATCCTTGTCCGAACGAAGTTGGTCATCTTTGTCACTACGCTTGTCCATGCACTTACTGATGAGACGCACCATTCGCAGCCGTGGGCTTATGGCGAAGATAACTTCCCCATAATCAAGATGGTACTCCATATCGTCCAGAACACCGATGACTCTCAGCTCATTTCGTTCTCAGTACATAGCAGAGCGGTACAAACTGAAGCCGTATTTGAAGAAGTTGTTCCAAGACCTACAGTCAAGCGGGCGTTCCATCATGCGCCCGCTGTACTACGACTTCTCTTTGAGTGATCCGCTCGTGTCCAATGCCACGCGGTCCAATTCCCCACTGGTGACTCACCAATTTATGCTGGGTAAGCTCCTCGTATCCGGCAACTTGATCTCGACCCGACCCAACCCACAATCTGTTAGGGCCTCGAATCCTTGTTTCGCCCGTTGGAGTTGAAAATGCGACATCCAAGGACGTATATCTGCCCCATCTGAATGCAGAACAGCTGAAACAGGGTTGGAGTTGGCAGCATTGGTGAGCACCTCCCAGATTGGCTCTCTGATATAGAATACGAATCACGATGCATGCTCAGGTGGAACGAGACATACTATGGCAAAGGGGGTCGGACGGTGCATGTCGACGCTCCACTTGACCAGATTCCCGTATTCTACCTTGGTAACAAGGACGATATCTTCTCTGGTAACATCTGATTGCACTCGTACACCACGGACCTCATCTCTTGTATCTCACTTTTTGCTTATATCTGTCTTGTGACTGGCGACTGATTCAGAGAAATCGGGTCCCGAACGCTATTTTTGTTGCTAACCCCGTGACACTCAACACGGAGATGGAGACTCGATCTCGGGCGTAATGCCACAGCAGCGAAGCAGTTGACCGGCCTCCTGCGTCTTCTCCATCATCTCTTGGCTGGAGAAGAGTATGACGTCCTCTGCATTGTGACCTTCTTCCAGCACACCTGCCATGTTACAGGCGGGCCGGGTAACCGCAGAAGTCATTCATGATCTGCAGATCGGTGGTATAAAAGCACGATGGGACGTGCAGGGTCGAAGGTAAAGCGAACGGAACGTTTACTGACTCGTGGCCCATACCACCATGTTTGGCAGATTACTGTCGCTATACCTTAGCTTGAGCTTCGTCGCGACTGTCACTGCTCAGGACTACTTCAATCCAAATTCTACGGGCATCAAGTTACAGAATGGATTTGAGCGCGTTTTCGTTCAGGTGGGTGTCGCTTCTGCAGTTATCCATGAATGTAGCAACATACGTTTCACTCATCATGTTATTTCACCCGTGTGTAGCCCTTTGGGAACCACGCGTTTCGCGTTCGTGCAAGCCTCATGAAAGACCCCGTAGGCACCGAATTGTCCGCCTTCCTCGATCCTCCACTCGAAGGTCCTGGCGGCAACGCAGGTCTCAAGGTCGACCAAGAAGTGCCGTACCAAGGAAATGCGACGATCCGCAATGGCAATCTGATCGCAGATCTATCTCTGGGGGTCCTTTCCTTCTACCGTGTCGAGCCTAACGGATCGCGGACGCTCCTTACATCCGAGTTCACGGACGACAAGGCCCTGGCATCGAGGTACTATGTGCAGGAGTTTAGGGCTTCGAGCTATGAGGCGCAGTTCTCGTTCACTTCGGATCTGGATGAGCAGTTTTACGGCGTTGGGCAGCAGGCGTGTTGCAAGGATAACTCGGTCAACAAGAAAGGTCAGACTGTGGATCTCATCAACTTCAATTCGCAAGTACCAATTCCGGTATTCACTTCAAACAAGGTAAGATATCGTGAAACGTTTGTTTCATTCCGCGAGGTCATATCATATTATTTGCTAGGGCTACCTTATGTTCTTTAACTTTCCCGGGCAAGGTCGCATAGGTGAGATACACGCCAGAAAGCCTGGCACCAACGAATTGTGACTATCCTTTCTCAGAATTCGGTCAGATCAAGACTCGCTTCGTTGCTGAGGAGACTACTGTAGTCGACTACTACATGTAGGATCGTCCGTTCGCCAGATCCGTGATCAAGAGCGCTGACACTTGCTGTAGTACAACAGCACCTGTCGGTGATTACGATGCGCTTCAACAGCAGTATACGGCCGTGACCGGACGACAGCCGACGCCTCCGGACTTCATACTTGGATATCAGCAATCCAAGCTGCGATATTACAACCAATCTCAGGTGATAGACGTGGCACAACGATTCCATGACGAGCAGATCAACCTATCGATGATTGTCGTAGGTGTGTTTCATCCATTCAGCCTTGTGATGGCCTGCGGTCACTGAACATATCGGAAGACTTCTTTGCTTGGAAATTCCAGGGGGACTGGTACGTTCTTTATTTTCTCTCCAAGCGATCTTTGATTAATAGGCTACAGGTCTTTCGATCCATCCTTGTGGCCCGATCCCGCCGGCATGGCAGCGCAAGTGAAGAACCTTACCGGAGCTGAGATGATGGTTTCCCTGTGGCCAAGCGTTGAGAACGAGTCCGAAAACTATCTGACTTTGCAGAGGAACGGTTGGCTCGTTACGACCAGGGATGGCACTGGTGTGACCGACTCTTTCGCCGGCGTCTACACGCGTCTAGTTGATTCGACGAACCCAGGTGCACGACAATTCCTTTGTAAGTCAAATCACCCTACATCATAAAAGGACAAAGCACTTACTTCTTGCTTAGGGAAGCGACTGAATGATAGCTACTTCTCGAAAGGTATTCATAACTTCTGGATTGATCAAGCCGATGGAGGTACTTTGGGCGAGGCCTATGAGAACAGTGAGTGACGCCGTCAATCCTCATGTCCATCTACCTTACGGTCACGTATCAGACGGCCAAGATGACATGCGCTTCATCCCCTACGCCCGTGCGTTTGCGCGATACTACATCGGCACACAGACGGCTGCAGGAAAGATGTATCCCTGGCTGCACCAACAAGCCATCGACGAGGGCCTCCACAACCTCACTAACACGCCAGCTTCGGCGACAGCTTGCAAGTACATGTCGCTCACGCGCAGCACGTTTGCAGGAGGGCAACGCTTTTGCTCATACTTGTGGAGCGGGGATACAATTTCTCGGTTCGACGTTTCTGCTGCAGCAGATTACGTCGGGCGTCTCTGTTTCTGCGTCCGGGATCTCGTCTTGGACACTTGACATTGGGGGCTTTACGGGACTGGACGTTGATTCGGACTACGTGAGCGCTGACGTCGTGATTGAGTATCGGAGGAAAGGCTCACCGGACTATAGGGCCGAGAGCTATTTGTGCGTTGGTTGTCTATGGGCACATTCCTTCCATACGTGAGTACTCAAAAAACAATAGAAAGGTGACTCTTATTGATGACTAGGGCTTCAGATGCGGGTACACGGGTCGGTTTCGGTAGTCCCTCTTGTCGTTGTTCGTCACTCATGGACACTACAGAGACCGGGACTGCAGCCTCCCTGTCAACAATTCGCTCGTAATTGCCAACCCCTGTCCTAACGAGGTATTTCATGTCACATTTGTCGCTAGAAACATTCTGACAAGCCTATCCGAACTTGTAGCCTTGGGCATACGGAGAGGAGAACTTCCCAATCATCAAGATGGTGAGCTGCTCCGTGATTGTGAAATTTAACTTACGCCTGCGAGACAGTACATCTCCCTGCGATACCAACTCGTCCCATACGTCAAGAAGCTCTTTGAACAGCTACAAGATACAGGACGTACCATCATGCGGCCACTATATTTCGATTTCTCGATAAGCGACCCTTTCGTTGCCAATGCCACCCGGTTCAATGAGCCGCTCGTCACCCACCAGTTCATGCTAGGTATCGTCCCGCCCTATCGCCTCTCTTTTTCATTTCTGACTGTCGTCCGATGTAGGTCCTGGAATCCTTGTCTCACCTGTCGGTGTCCAGAATGCCGCCTCGAAGGAAGTCTACCTGCCTCGTCTGAACGATAATCAGACGCAGTCGAATCTCACATGGACACATTGGTATTTCATCCACTTGACCTGATTCATGCAAGGGTTTTTAAGTGTATTTCAGGTGGACGGAGAAGAGCTACGGGCAGGGTGGTAATATCGTCAACATCAGCGCGCCACTCGACCAGATACCCGTGTTTTACCTGGGAAGCAAGGATGACATATTGTCAGGTAACATTTGAGACAAACCCAACTAAGAAGTCAACGATGTATATACTGTACTCTAGTACGACGATTGTCCGAACCATTACAAATCTATGTTTCACTTTCGCCTTGTTACATTCGAGTTGACGCCCAGGATCATGCTCGCGGTGGCCTCACAATAGGGACAGCGTCAATACCCCCAACCGAGACGGCCACATGCATATGGAAGCAGAACTGCGGATCAATCGCCATTCCGTGGCATATCAGTGCGCCGGCGGTTACAACGATGGACGGCCACAGCAAGGCAAAGGCATGGATTCAACATGCGCGTGGCACGTCCACAACTCGCGTCCTGTTCAAGCGCTATATAGCACGATAATAAATGCTCTGGTCATCCCCCAGAACCTATCCGTATCCCCTGGCTCCTGGTAGAGTCAAATACACGGTCCTCCGGAAATTCACGAGAACTTGGCGATAACGCGCACCTTCCTCTCACTCAAACTCAAGTCACCATTTATTCGAGAGCAGATGTCTCGTCCATCGATATCTTCAAGGCCGCCCGTGTCATCGCTACACGCTGGGTCCGCAGGCCCCGTGGGTTACCTCCCGGAGCCGGACGCCGCTATCGAACGCGCCTGGGGCGCGATGTCAAACGACAACCTGTTCCCGGTCGAGCAGTACATCGGTCCTCACATCGCCGTGCCCTTCCCCAACATTCGCGCCATCGATCCAGGGTCTCCGAATTCTAGCACTGCATCATCACCAGGCGCATCATCCAAGTCCTCAGAAGCCAGTGTGGCCGACTCCGGGTATGGAGGCGCGGTAGTCGCATCTTGCGTCGACAGCGCGATCGCGTACACAAGCCCGAAGGACGGAGCAGAGTTCATCCTCGACACGATGGGCAGGCCGGTGAAGGGGGCCGTCGAGGAGCTCGCGCGGGCGTTCGTGAATCGCGGGTCTCTGAGCACAGAGAAGGCGATAGCAGTCGCGAGGATGTGTGATGCAGTCGAGAAGGCTATGGACGAGCGCTGGCTACCAGAGATGCGCAAGGCCTTCTCCGGAGGGGTTAGAGTCACTGTGCTGAAGCTAATCCGCGAGCATTGGGCGCCAGTGAGTGCTTTAAGCCAGTCTGGTAGGTTCCCCTCGCTGACTGCGACTGCGCCTTCTAATTCAGGGCGGAGCGAACCGGATGGTGGCACACTGCCTACGGCACGATACATATAGGAGTTGCCGTGCGCAGGGCCTCATCCTGATGCAGTTCCTCGGAAGCCTGTTCTGCCGCAAGGTCGCGGCTGGGGACGATGTCTTCATTGTGCTGGGAATGTTGATCCAGGCCCCGCCTTCTGTCGATAGGATAGAAGCAATGCATGCTCTTATCCAGCATTGCAACGACAGGTTGTGCAGAAAGCGCCATGCGGATTGGATGTGGACTTTCCGGACGGATGTTTCTAAAGTCGAAGGCAACATGTACGCGTGGGGAAGCGGGGGCTCGACTGTGCACCTGGTGCAGGTAAGTGACTGTCCTCCTTCAGATAACTCACCGGACTGACGTTGCGATCTTTGAAGGACATCTTGAAGATTATAGACAAGTGGTACGCGATACAGATCGCGAAGAACATGACGGAGAAAAATGACTCCTACTTGGGCCACCACGAGATTTTGGAATCACGCCGGCGACAGTTGGCTTGGTATAAACACAACGACGTCTTACCTAAATTATTCTATCGACTGCCAGAAGCTGACAAGAAGAAAGTTGGGTCATGAAAGCTGGTAGCGCCTGTTTGCCTAGACTCGTGTAACATTAGTCTTGTGAAGTTGGTCATATAATAAACACACCAACAAATCATGCTGGTTGAAATTTTCCGAACCGTCTAAGCTCCCTTGTCTCCAAGTTCGATGATGAGAAGGACGACGCGCCTCGTGCATGCGGTCTGGATGAAAGAAATCGCCATCGTATTTGACATCGAATGTGGAGAGGAATGCTCGATGGACCGACTGGGACCTACTGCGACACATGCGCGGCGTGGCAAAGGATATAAGATCCCAGCTTCTATGAGGTCAATTACCTCTTTACGGTGCCCTTCTCAGCGTCGTGGTATGACTGCCCCTGCGAGGCGGTGTCTAGGAATTCTGATCACGATGAGGATCGTCCTCACGGAAGAGGCGTGTTGTGGTGAAGAGCAGTGGTCGGACGAGCGGGAGGCTTGGCCCGGGCGCATCGAGGCGGGAACGGCAATCTCGTTTATCAGATAAGATAAATACCTATAACGCGTGCTCGGACGCAGTGGCGTGCTTCACTGCACTCTCTCCCTCCCCTCATCCCCCTGTTTCACCACTCATTGTCCACGAATGCAGGGCTCAGAATCCGGGTCTGAGTGCCCCATAAGCACCAGTATCTCCACAATCCGTCGCATCCCAATCAGCCCGCTCGACATGCCGTCCATGAGCTCACAGCCATCCTCCCCACGCTCCAGCGCCTTGCCCTCTCCTCCAGACAGCCCGGACTCCATCTCATCTTTTCCCTCTTTGACGTCTTCCTTCTTCTTCTCGTCAGCGGCCGCAAGCCCGCCACACTCGCATACCCACTTGGAGCATGGCAGAGATTCGACTCAGGGGTTGATTATTCCGTCCCTGACCTTACCTGCTGCGCTACGTCAACCGACAGCGTATGGGAAGACCATAGGGGATGTACGACTTCTTGTGCTAGGTTCCGAGGAAGCCGGAGACGCGTCGTTACCGTCGCTGCTGCTAGAGGACAACGATGACCTAGTGGACGTCGGCACTCGCGAGACTACCGATAACGGATCAGTCTTTCGGGCTTCAACAGACTGGATCGAGCACCGCGATGCACACGGTCTCGAGAGGTTCGAGCCCGCGAATAACGTTGAGATAGCAGAGCTCCCTGCATACAGTGACGGCGACGATGTGAGCTATTGTTGTTCTTGAAATATGTCTCACATTTCAGCTCACAATTACGTTAGGTGGAAGCCTACATCCAAGGCGTGCTCTCCGTTATCCACGCGCCATTTCACAGCGTGCATGAAGTCATCGACCCCCACTATCCCCCCCTCTCCCATACTTTCAAATCTCATCGCGTCGCCCTCCGTCCCCTTCTACACTGCCGTCGTTCTGCTGAACATCAGTAAGCATCCGTCCCTTTCTCAACCCAACCCTACCTAACCCCGTATAGCCTCTTCTCCGCAGGAACGCACTATCATCGACCGCCTCAGCGCTCATATACCAATCATCACATTGCCACCTGTCGCCAGCCACAGTCGACAGCGCCTGAAGCTGTCTGCCTTCCGGCCCGCATCCGCATACGCGCTGCGCGCGGGTCTCTTTCGCTCCCCTGAGACGCTCGCGCTTCTGCGATCTGAAACAGCAGACCGCTTCCTGCGCTGGCGCGAAGTAGAGCGCGCCGTAAACATCGTACGCAGGACCAAATACAACGCTCCCTCTCCCGATCACAAACCGAAGGGCGCTGTGCCTGTCGGAGAAAAGCGCGGCGGCGCAGGCGCTACGTGGAATAAAGCAGATTGGGAGGCCGAGTGGGACGCGACTCTTTCGCGCGATGTTGCGCGCCGTTTGCGCGAGGGCACCATTACGGGTGCGCCGCCGAGGCCTATACACCACTCCTGCGCTCCCATTGCAGTCGATCCGCTCCATTTACCATCGCTCCTTGTGTTCTCTATGTCCCTGTGGACACCCCTCAAGTCTAGAGTAACGCAAGTGAAGCTGTCGGGCATGCGTCTTGGGCTAGTGCTCGTGAGCACTCTGTGTGCTGGTATCGGGATCGGGCTGATGTTGCACTGAGGTCGCGGTTGAGGTTGGAGTACTTGCGTGGCAGGTCATACTCTTTTCGGGCTTGATCGTGTGCTTTACTTAGGTGTTCGTTAGCTCAGATGGTGTATACTTACTTACGTTGGTGTCGATGGCAATCGTGTTGTGCATTAGTTTTTGTTGTGTTGTGTGTTGTGTTTTAGTTGTTGTTGTTGCTCTAATCTCTGTTATTTACCTATCAAGTACGGTACTTCGAGTAGCACTATATATCACAATAGCACTGGCTGCTTCAATGGCATTCATTGTTATCATATATGATTGTGTTGTATTCGCTACAATGCTGAATATCCTGTGAGTCCGTTGAGCTGAGTTAGCTTTACGTGAACGACCTACGGTCTTAATCTAACGGCCCAGAATTAAAAGCTTGACCGTGACAGGCTTTGTGAGTGCGTCCTGTTTCTTAGCGATACCGTTGAAATAACTGGTTACCGATCTGCGTACGCGCCTATCCTGGCTGCCAGAGATGATCTCTACGTTGTGGTCTGCCTTGAGGCCGTCGGAATATTGCTGGCACACATGTGTGAAGGCAAATATAGTGGATAGTAGGGTGTTTGCTAACCTTCATATGACGGGGACGCAATAAAAAGGTGAGCACCTTGAGATATTTGCACTGTTCTACGACGATGGCAAAACTCGGGTACGGTAGCTCCATACACCGTATGTCGAGTTCGCGGAGCATCGGCCAGAGCTTGAGGATCGGTCGTCCGACGAACCTCGATTGCTTTCCGTCGTCTGACCGGATAGAAAGACTGAGTAAGGGTGAATTCGCTGCAAGGATAGAAATCCACGCCATCAGGTCGGCGTATTGCGACGTTTCACCGACACCTTGATGGTGGACAGTAAGTCGCTCGAGATTGGGAAGGCCGCAAAATTCAGGTCGTAAGTCTACATGCTGGAAAAAGGTATAAATATCCTTTGGGGGATTTACGCTAGAGGCCTAGATGGGACGTACCCCATAAGCGAAGGCAAAGTTGTCGTAAAAGATGCACAGTTCCTGAAGGCTTGGTGTTCTTTCCAAGAGTGATAGCAGGGCATCGCTTGTTAAACTGTGGCCCTTTCCGATGTTCAAGCGCGAAAGCCCCTTCATGAGGAACGTTTCACGGACTTGCGGGAGGATCTCAATATCCATGCCTTTTGTATTCTACGATAAGACCGAAGGAGGTTACTTCGGAACGAAACGACTAAAACGAAATACGCACCTCGATATGAATACAATTGATTGTGGACTTCTGAGTTACCCATGTGCCAAAAGTCTTCAAAACCGTTTGAGATAGCCGAAGAATCTTCATGGATTGTAGATTAGTGAGGCGACCGGCGATAGCAAACCTGCGTGAGTCTATTTCGAACTGCCACCCAACGTGCTTCAGTTTTGCGCATTGGCAAAGTACATTGACTGCGGCTTCCAAGAAGTCGCATGAAACTGTATGTTTGACTACGGCATGTAGGGTGTACGATTCTAGGTTTGGGAGGAGTGCCAAATCGGCTGCCCAGCTGGCTGCGAGCATCCCAGAGTCCTGCTTATTGTCATTCTTGGGAGGACGGGCGGATGATAATTCCACTTCTATGATCTCGTTCGATCTGTCTTCTTGAACGTGAGGTCAGGGCGATGACGCTCACCAGAGTGTATCAGGCTTTTGACGTACTTCCTCAGATGAGGTTGGGCAGCCAACGTATCAAACGCCGTATGGACCTGATAAATTAGAGCACATGCCATGGCCACAATTGAGTGGAACTACTACCTTTGCGTGCCCAGAATACTGCCTGACCGCGATTTCTTCATACACATACGGCGTCGCGGCGTCGTGAAATGTTCTACAAGTACGCGCGCACCTCGCGAGCGATCCGGGAGGCCAGGGATGCGCAGATTCGAAGACAAGTGTCCACACATCAAATGGGATATGCTGGAAGTCCAACATGGCCTGGTAGATGGTGGTCAAGGGCAGCAACGAAAGGACTGACTAATGCTCTGTTTGGAACGCAGACTCAAACCAGCTTGGGCGCCGGCGCGCGGCATCTGACTCAATAAGATACGAAACGCGATCACGTGAGGGGACAATTGTAGCACGCATGCGCGTGACTCGCGCGATTGTCCCACGGATACTTGTCGGCAAGCGCCCGTTCTAGTGTCTCAATTTCATTTTCCGAATTGCTCAACGGTGGACGCGCTTCCTCTCGCACTCTCCCTCCCACACCATGCCGACACCTCCCGCCAAACCCAAGGCCTCTGCATCTGCTAATGTAAGTGCACGCCCGAAACGCAAATCAATAGGCGATCTACCCTCGGGGAAGGAGCGTGGAGGGAAACAGCCCAGACTCACCCTAGACACGTTCTTCGCGCCGAAGGTTTCTGTGTCGGTGAGGTCTGGGATTGACAGTGTGGCGGGGAATGGAGTGGTTAAGATGCATGATGTCGTGCTCAGCGACGAGCAGATGAAGGTGTTGAAGATGGTCGTTGATGAGGAGAAGAGCGTGTTCTTCACTGGGTCCGCAGGTGCGTCAATTCAACATGTTGAAGCGACCCAAGCAATGAATCTCAACCCCTCTGACAGGAACTGGGAAGTCGTTACTCCTGAAGGCGATCATCGACGCGCTTCGCAAGAAGCATGCTAAGAAGGGCGACTGTGTTTCTGTCACTGCTAGTACTGGAATGGCTGCTACCAACATTGGAGGTGCGGACCACCTTTCTCATCGATAGTGTCGTCGGAACGTGTTTATAACGTGCTTTCATTGCCACGCGTTTCTTAGGCATGACCATTCACTCGTGGGGAGCCATAGCACCAACGGTCGTGGATATCGATAATCTTATCAAGTGTATTCGCACTGCAAGACCTGCACTTCAGAGGTGGAAGACGACCAAGGTGCTGATCATCGACGAAGGTTGGTGTATTATGCTCAACGTCAAAAGTACATGCGGTCAACACTACTTTAGTTTCCATGGTCGATGGGCACTTGTTTGAGCGTCTTGAGACTCTTGCCACGAGGCTACGCAAGAAGACGAACAAGCCATTCGGCGGCATTCAGGTATAGCTTCAATACTTGTAACGCCGCATATAGGTGTCTTACTCCTTGTTTCCTCTAGTTAGTAGTCACAGGAGACTTCTTCCAGCTTCCTCCCGTCACGAAGGGTAACGAAGTGCCCTTCTTCGCCTTCGAGTGCGATGCCTGGAAGAAGAGCATCGAGCATACCGTCTTGCTCACGCAAGTGTTCCGTCAGAAAGACAACAGTAGGTCATGACCGACTGACCTTAATCAGATCGCTCACATTACATTTCAGCATTTGTCGACCTGTTGAACGAGCTTCGCCACGGCTCTCTCTCTGACTCAACGACAGCTGCTTTCCGCGCCTTGTCACGCCCACTCGACCTTTCAAAAAGTCCCCTTCCTCCTACCGAACTCTTCCCAATGCGACACGAAGTCGAGCGTTCCAACACATCTCGCCTACAAGCTCTCAAGAATCCCGCGTTCACATTCACTGCTCGAGATTCTGGTTCGGCTCCCCCAGAGCGTCGAAAGACCGTGCTCGCGCAGATGGTCATTCCAGAGACAGTGATTCTGAAGGCCGGCGCGCAAGTGATGCTTGTACGCAACGTCGACGACAAGCGAGGGCTCGTGAATGGCACTGTAGGACGCGTTCTCGGGTTTTACAACGCTCTTGGGAGCAAGGCATCGGACGGCGTCGTTCGGGACGTTGCGCTCGGAGATGATGGTCTACCTATCTATCTAAATGGCGCGAATAGCGTTGCGACTGGGAAGGAGAACGTGAAGCCACCCTCAGTCGCAGAGAAACCTGCGAGTTCTGGGGGTAAGCCAACGAGCAAAGCGAAAGAGAAGATCTCAGAAGAGAAGTTCCCGCTCGTGGAGTTTCTGACTGGCGATGGCAAGGTGACCGTGCTCGTAACGCGAGACGAATTTCGAGTGGAAGACAACGAAGGAAATATTCTCGCGCGACGGATTCAGGTCAGTGTGTCGATCGGTGAGACTGACACGTCGACTAACATGTATCCCGCGCAGGTACCCTTGATTTTGGCCTGGGCTATCTCGATCCATAAGAGTCAGGGACAGACTATTCAGAGACTGAAGATCGACCTCGGAAAGGTCTTTGAGAAAGGTGTGGGAAATTTCTTCATTTATCGGGGAGATGTCTGATGACAATGTCACCTGCAGGTCAAAGCTATGTAGCCTTGTCTCGTGCGGCATCGATGGAGGGCTTACAAGTCCTGAGGTTCGACCCGAAGAAAGTGCGCGCTCTGCCTCCCTTGTATTCAGGGTTGCATACTCATGCTAGTATACTCCAGGTCGTCGCACATCCGAAAGTAATTGAATGGAGCAAGACGCTGGAGAGCTACTAGAGCTGCCAATGAGCCACAAATTATTAATGGAATGGAATGAGATCCTGTACTTACCACCTTCTTATTCATGGTTTCTACAAGGTGAGGCATTCTTACCGGCATGCCCTAAGTTGAAACTGATCCGACGCAGCATACTATCCTACAGCACAGCACTTGTTTATACTTATTCATTCTATATTATCGTATCAGCATCTTTCGTCGAGTCAGATCCTGAAGATCGGAAGAAGTGCAGGTTTAATGAAATTCCAGCTGTTTAGAGATCGATAGACCGCACGAAAATTCTTTTGCATAGTCGCGTATCAGGAGGGCTCGGGGAGTTCCGTGCTCCGCCTACTGGCTTTTGCGGCCGGCATTGGCAGACACGCACGGCGGCATTGAGGGCTTCAGTCGGGGCACGAAACCTGTGATACGCGACTATGCGAAAAAGTGTTGACGAGGTCTATTGATCTCTAAACAGCTGGAAATTGAAAGGGACGGCCGTTAGCTGCGGCGTGGAGACGTAAATTTCTGAGACCGAATGGAGGCCGGGGTCCGCGGCAACGTTTATCTAATCTCGGCGATACCCGAACTCGGGCATACTCCGACCACAGTTGGTCCAGCGCCAGCAACTCCGGACTGGAAGTTCTTCAGTACTGGCCATGTCGTTCGTTACCTGGCTTCTCTACTATTTCGAGCTCTGTACCACCAAACGTGTCTATGCGCCCCAACACCCCGAATGCTACCCGTCAGTTCTGAAGTGCAATCATTCCCTGGACGCTCACAGGCGGTTGTCATCCCCTTACTTAAATGCTCGTGCCGGCGCTAGCTCTGATGCACTCACTATTCGTCTACCGGACACATCCAGGCGCGCGTCCAGGCGTGTCCCGGTGAGTCTTGGTGAGTCCGAAATGTGTCAGGAACGCCCCGTGTTATTGTCCGACCAAAATTTCAAAGGGTGCGTGGCTATTGACTGCGAGTAAGAGCGCGCTCCTGGTTTTGGGGGTGCGAGCGTTTTCGGCGAGCGTTCTTACATGACGGCTCGTCGGGTCCGAGGACATATGTCGCGGATGCCTGTGACGTATTTCCGACACTTTTACCGCTGGTGGTCGAGTACAAAGTGTGTTTAAGTACATTCCATCTCCTGTACTTGCGCGCGCTGATGAGCCGTATATGCTAGGTCAATCATGCTTTACCGCGATACACATGTCATAATCATGGCCCATCCAGTGATGTGATTGCTCTCTACGAAGGCCTTGGTTACAGATGTCCTCGGTGCCTTCGGGCATCGTATAAATCCCGCAGAACCAAGCACGGGACAAGACGTAAAGACGTTCAAAACTCATGGTGTCCACGTGCCCCAAGACACACTCCGAGGGCCACGTTGGTACCCACAGCCTCCGGAGTCCGAGAGGCGAGGATCTGCGACAATTGGTGCCGGTCGAGGTGGGGTAACGGCGGCTGGGAGGATGAGTCCTTTTTGACAAGCGTTACTTTCTATGACGTTCTAACAGGCAGCAACCGGACAATTGCGCACAATTAGAAATTGAAGGCCCGCAGAGACGCAATGGATGTTCTAGTTGTTCCGCGCGCTGCCTCGCACGCAATCTCGTCAACTACGCGTGGGCTAGCGTTATTGTAACTTAGAGCTTTCCCCGCAGAACCTTAATGCATGAGGTATATGCGTGTATCATTTGGAAACGACCTGGCATCAAATGAACGTCACATTAGAGGTTCCTTAACACCATATTAAATGCAAAATGTTACTGCGCTATGTCATGTCAAAAGCCCACACACCCCACGTGCGACATTGCATTGCACATGGTGGTGAATGTGCGTCGAACGATTTCACGACGCCGAGTCGCCGTGCACCCAGCGGACCGGAATGATGCGGCGGATCCGATTGTACTGAGTTCTATCCGAACTGGTTCGCGGTCGGGTGCTGCCTCAAAGGCGCCCGCATCGTCATCCAACAGATATTGCCTGCTGACACCCAACTCAAGTTCTGCCACTTCCTTTCATACTTCTGTTCAAGATACCCTACTGCCAGCCTCCTTCTACTCATCGGAAGAGTGCGCAAGATACTCGGGCCCGAATTAGTAGACGAACTAAGGATTGTCGGGCGCGTACCCTGACAGACTACGCGCGCTTAGCACTATAACACTAGCCCTGAGGCCTGGGGCGAAACACACCTAGCTTGTTTACGTTCATATACGATGCAGACAACAGCAAGAAGCTACGGGGAGAGCCTTCCGGTAACACATCTCTCATAACGTCCAGGCACGCCAATCTAACCATGGCTTCTCATTACCAGGATCAAGTGGATCGCGTGGCCAGTCTGTCCGAAGCCCAACTCGATTTGTTCGGTGATGTGAGACCAATTCATTCGCTTCTTGCATTATGAAGGCACTTATTCTCCTAGATACGCGACATATACCGAGAGCGCGTTGCGCTCGAACGTGAGTTCGCGGGTAAGCTGCAGCTCTTGGCGAAGAAGGCTGCAGAGAAGAAGACCAAGAAGATGGGCGCTGCGGTCTTTGGGAGTGAGCCATCGCAGAACTGGAACGAGGATACGCTAAGCCAAAGGTCAGGATCTTAGCTTGAGCATCCAGGCATTCGGCTGATGTGCCTCAGCACTCTGAACAATGCTTATGCCAAGATCATCGGATCCCTCGTCAATGCATCACAGGATCATGTCAATGTCGCGGATGCCCTCAGCAACCAAGTTGTCGACGTTCTCAAAGCGGTTGAACGAAAAGCGGACGACAATATCAAGAAGGTAAGTGTTGCAGCCGTCGTTCTGGCTTCTGCTAATGGTCAGTCTCCGGTTTAGCAAGCACAATTTTACCAGAAGCTTCTTTCAGATAGAGATAAGATCTACAACGATCGTCTGAAAGTGCGTATTGACTTCTTCTGTGCCTAGCGTCTGCTTAATAGTGGGCCACAGACGAAGCAGAAGGTAATGTTACGGTCATTTGTGTAGGATGCTTCTTAACCTAACGCTTCTAGTACGACGAAGAATGCATCGAAGTTGAAGGCTACCGACAGAAGCAGGTCAGCTTCTTTATCGCCTATATCGAAGCTTCTGCTCATTTTGAGGCAGGATCGTGCGAATGACGACAAGCACGCTGGTCGTGCCGCTAAGCAGTACGAGCAACAGCAGACGGATATGCAGAATGCAAAGAAGTAGGCCAAGCGTTTATCGGGCTTCTATACAGCGCTTATCTCGTCTACTTTCAGTATATACCTGATAGCGACTGTCGTCGCGAACCAAACGAAAGCGCGGTTTTACACTAAAGATTTGGCCAAGCTTGAAGACGTGAGTCCCCGCTTGTCTTTTGCACCATTCTGCGCGTCTGACCCGGCTTTTTCAATCAATCCAGCAATACCGTGAGTGCACTTTAGAGGACACGCTCACCTTGGCTCATCATCGAACAGAGCATCTACAGAATCATCTCGTCACCAAGTTTGTTAGTATCCTTCACCATGCACAAGCTCTTCTCACCACCCACTATGAGTCCCTGAAAAGTCGGGTTGTTGCTGTTGATGCTGCTCTAGGCGAAGTTGATGCGGGGAAAGATCAAGACCTGTTTGTCGAATACAATGTTCGGCCATTTACCGCCATTCCGGATTGGGTATTCGAGCCGTGCTCCAGTCATTATGATACTGTGTGTGCAATTTTCATCATTTCGTCAACGTGCACTTATTCTATTATCTGTAGGGTGAAATGAGTCTCGAACCAGGGCCTAAAGTTTTCCTCCAGAATAAACTCTCTAGGTGTAGAGGTAGGCGGAACGAGCTGGCACCGTTGCTCCAAACCAAGAGTACGCTTTGCGTCTTTTCATCACACCAATGTCAATGCTTATACTTTCAAAAGGTGCAGAAGAAGAGAAGCTGATTGCCATTGTCACGGCATACAAGGATAATCAATCTCTTGGGAACGTGGATGAAGTTATGGAAGTGAGTAATAATACATACGCGCCACCCTCATCTTGCTTATCGTTGACACCATGTCGTCAGGATTATCTAGATGCATCGCACCAAACCACACTCTATGAGATATCGAAGACAGTTCTCGATGCCGAAATAGAAACAGTCGAGTCACATCTCGCAGGTAAGTGGAGCCGGATATATGTTTGTTAACATACTGATCCGCTGTTTAGGCGACGAAGGTGGTCAGAGCCCTCACGCGTTCAAGAGTTCGTCATTCACGATTCCGACAGAATGTGGATATTGTGGGGTTCGTACCCTGTTTAATGATTTGCATAATGTGTTTCAACGCTTCATCTACAGACATCAATCTGGGGCCTCAGTAAGCAGGGGAAGACTTGCAAAACTTGTGGCTTGTCTGTACACTCGAAGTGTGAGCTCAAGGTCAGGGTCGTTCCGCTTCCCGAACCCCGTTTGAAGCTATCGCTAAAATCATTATTAGGTTCCTGCCGATTGTACCGGAAGCCTGCCTCGCGGCACAGGCAATCAGATTCCCTCTCGCGAACAGCCAGTGTTCTCTCCAGGAGTAGCTCCCAAGGTAGACCCTGCTCTCCAGCACCACGGCGCGAATCTGACCAAATCTTAGCATCGTCTTTGAAGACCCCAGTGGCAACTCCGTCGTCATTCACGCGGTCCGAGCTCCGTACATCAGTCAAGGAAGAACATCCTACAGCTCGCGTCGTTTTTGCATTCACTCCGACCTCACCATTTGAATTGGCTGTCAGAGGTGCGTTCATCGCCTCAAGAGCTAGAAGCTCCGGCATTGGGACGCATCTAATCGCCGTCCAATTCTCCAGAGGGCGCAATGGTTCATGTGGTCGAGGAAGACGATGGCTCGGGGTGGGTGAAAGTCGCCGATGGCTCCGGTGGCAAAGGCTTGGTGCCCGCCTCCTACATTGAGGCGATAGAATCTGGTACATCTGTGCCCCAAGCGCCGGCCCCTGTTGTGCAAGCGCGAGTGTCTCGTACACGTGGTCAGTATATTTTTCTGGCACCATAGACCCAAAAGTTCTACTGATCTTTCTTTCTAGTTCGCGGGCTGTACGATTATCAAGCTCAAGGTCCGGACGAACTCGATGTGCGCGAAGGTACGCTCATTGAGCTGACGGAGGGTGACAGCGGCGGCCAGAACTATGCGGAAGGCTGGTGGGAAGGTACGCCGGCATGACCTGGATTCGAAAACAAGCATATTCTGATACTGAATCAGGGATCGATACGAGCGGGAAGAAAGGCATTTTCCCCAGCAACTACGTGAGCATCTGTTATCTTAGTATTGCACCCGGACCCCCTGACTCCGAATAAGGTCGAGATCATCTGATGGAATGAACACATCCTTGCAAGCGAGCTAGACTGCATCTCAACAAGGACTTCGTAGAGCTCCCTGCAGGTCACACCCATCGATATTTACACTCGCGTGAGATCTCCGTCATCAGAGATGTTCGGCGGATTTCACTGTGTACGTCTTATATGGCATCAAGCCGCACGGCATCCCTTGGAAATAGAGCTGAGAGGGGCGTCTTTGACAAACTTCAGCGTGCTTCGATATCCAATACGTGCCCACACCTTGATTACAAAAGTTCGCTTGTTGTCTTTCCCCGGAGCGGAAGTATCGATGCACCATTTGGCCTATACTTAAAATGAGTTTTCTCAGCCATTTTCTCAAGAATCGGATTTGGTGTTTACTGAGCGGATGCGTACCGAATATGTGTACCGCTTACATGGCATTCAACTACATGAAGAATGCCGCGGCCGGCGTAGATCACCGCCCGGGTACTATTTGTTCTTCGGTCTCTTGATCACTGACAGCAATGCCGCGGCGATGTTCAGTCTCCGTAAACACCCCACATTAAGCATGCCGACAGCGTATGGAGCCCACCAAATGAAGTCTAGGTATTGGCTGGATCCAGCATATCGGGAAAATCAGGTTTGCAAGGCAAGCGGACCCTTATCGCGCGGAGGCGGGTCATGAGATAACTGCGTGAAGCGACCTAGGGCTAGCACACGGCTGCATACGATCAGCGAATACGAACAGTGGGGGTGCAATTAAGCCTTGTTTGACTTTGTCGCATCCTGGGGCTTCCATTAGCCTTTTCCTAGTCTCCCGTGAAGCTTAATCGACGGAGCTACGAAAGTGTACGCTACAGCTGACTGCACGAGGTACAGTGCCTCACTGCGTCTTACCGCCGCACTTTTCTGGTCCCCGGACCGGCGAATAAGCGGCAAGTTAGCTAATTGCCCTGACCTCGGCTTCATTACTATTACTCATCTGCGTGAGTCGCCGGGTCAGCCATAGTTATGTATTGGCGATTCCACGGTGCATGGGACCGAAATTCGAGAACTCCCCGCATCCCTTGCTAGGGCCACCCATACACCGTCTGTGAACGGATCTCACCGTCCTTTCCTTTTTCACCGTGGCAGTTCGGCATTCGGATCGTTCAGGCGGCTTCTGCGGTCGATTCCCAGCAGGCTGCCATGCGAGACTACGGATGTCGGAGCCATTTCAAAGACTTTCGTAGGCTATCATAGACATGATGCTGGCCGTTCCGTTTCTACCCATTGCATCGCTTGTTCCGTGGGACTGGCGTAGTCTTAGTCGGTTCCCGACTCCTCATTTACACGCCACAACAGCTGCGTGAGGGCTGGGCTGGTACAGCATACCGTTCTTNTCTTCGACTGGAAACAACGCGGAAGGGGGGAGGGGCGCGGCTGTGTCCTAGTATTTACGAGAAAAAGGACATGTCCGCTGTCGAGCCGGGGAGCCGAATAAATACGGATAAACTAGCCGGGTACAATTTCATCTCTGCAGCCTAGTCGCGGAATAAACCTCAGAAACTAAATAGATTTAGGCATGTCCCCAAGACGAGGAGATGCCCGCCGCTTCACGATGGGCCTTCGATCATCACTGATGGGATTCAAACATGAGGCCGTTAGGAACACGGCAGAAATCTGACCTACAGTTTGGTGCCAGGCATGAGCGGATGGTACTTGCGAACATAAAAAGGCAGCCACTCAGAGCACCCATAATCCCCACCACCATCGGAGGCGGCAGCCTCTTTTGAAAGCTTCCGCTCCCTCTCGTTCACCATCCACTCCTCTTCCAAAGACCACGCCACCCTTCTTCGGCTACCAAAAAATCAGGTGAGCTGCCCTCGCTTGACACGGCGAGGGGAATACCAGACGCGAGCGGTAGGCTGCCCCTCTGTTCAAGCCCACAGCGGTGAACTTGTGGAGTCAAGTCACTGTCCTGAGACCACAATGACAGGCGGCACCAGTCCCACGCGCTCGTTTCTTTCCGGACGTCTTCGTCGCAGATCCATCGCAGACTTCGCGGCTTCCTATCTGTACGCCTGCACAGCATGCGAACCAGTAGTCTTGCGATGGATGACTGCGTCGAAGGCGCCGCAGAGGGATGACGCCTGCGCCTGCGCCCGCGCCCGTGCTTCTTCTCCCAGGCCGCGATCCTGACGGCGGAGCGACGATCCGAGTCCGGGTCACGTTGACGGCTCGCTGTTTGTCGGGCGTTAACGTCTATCAATGGGCAGACGAGATTTGTAGTACATTACGGATATGCCCATTTAACGTGGGGATGCATGCCTCATGGGGAAGTCTGCAGAAAGGACGTGTCAGTGCTCACCTATTTCTCCGCGTCTCCATTCATAGCCCATGACGGCGGAGAGAATGGGAATGCGTGCCTGCTGTTAGCCGAGCTTTCTCATAGGTAAACGGGAAGAGTAGTAGCCAATAAACTCACGAGTCAAGGGGGTATCTGTCAGGATGGCATGTGGATGAGCAAGTATGGAACGGTGCAAACGGAATCCGAGTGGAAGCGGATGATCATTGGCGACGTCTACATGTTGGTTAATGTAAGTACGTCGGGACTAATGTAGAGAATAAAAAACAAAACAGGACAACAGCGACTGATACACTCAGGATAGGTACAGATATCACACAGAACGTCCCCATCGACAATCGTGAAAGAGAGAGATAATACCTGACAACAACAGACTATGCGCGACCGACAACTACCTCCCCCCTCCGCCCACACCAATCGCGGTCCGGATAAATGCCCCGTTGGCGCCCATGGGCCCGTACGACGTGTTTGGTGGCAACGACGCCGGCATCGCTCCGCCCATCGCAGGCGTCGTCAGAGACGCACCCATGCCCATCGCGACAACCTGCGATTGCGTGCTCACGGTCACGGCCGATTGGCCCTGGCTGTCTCTTGTCAGGCCGCGGTCCTCTCGTTCCGCAATGGTAGCACCGCCTCGTCCAGGGTCTGGGATGCCATTCGACTGAGTGAACGTCTCTCCGAGGCCGTAAAGTTTGCCGTTGTACTCGGCGTCATCAATTTGATCGTGGAAGTAGATCTCGCGCATCTTGAAGAAGGTGGACGCGGTAAGGAGCGAGTCGGAACCTGCTTGATGGGACGGTCCTATTCGCATGATCTGGGTTTGGGAAGTTTTCTGCTCTCAGCTGAATAGGCCGGGCTAGGCCATCGTTAATGCATCACTTACCCCCAGATCGTCGGCTACGTCCTGGAGACCCCCCTTGAGGACCTTGCAGGCGCGCATCATTGTCTTGATGTCATAACTTTTCGGAAACCAGGTGTGGAGGACGTCGAAGAAGGACTCTTCCGTCGTCGGCAGCGAGAGCGCAGTCAACAGTTTGATGAAGTAGCCGAAGTCGTACCCGCTGATATGCGCTAAGCCGGGGAATTTGTAGCACCCAAGAGAGGTTCACTCACCTATGGAATGATATCCACTTTGTATCTTGCGTGAGCACAAGACCCGAAGTGATCATGAGTTCCGCGAAGTCATTGGGTGTGATCCCAATCTCTTCATGGCGTTGGAAGTCGATTCCAGACTTCTGCAGAAGGTCAATTGACTCCGGTGCGTACATGTCTTCACTGCAGGGCATGATTATGTCAGCCATGCGTACATGCATGTGCAGAATTGAAATCGGCAGACGTACTTGACGCTGAAGTGGAAGTTGAATTGCCAAGTGGAGATGTCCTGTGGGTAGTTTCCATCTTCGTCCGCGAAGGTGAGGCCGACTTGGATGATCCTGAGAAGGTCGACATTACACCGCATGGTTTGGTAGTGGTAGTCGGATGATGTCTTGAACGCCCCTATAGGTCGCGCTACTACACCAGGGAATTCTGTGTCCTGCAACCCAGAGCGTGTCAGACGAGTGGCAATGTGAAGAAGGAACACCACGCACCATTGCAACATATGGATACTTCTCGATTATGTCCCGGATGTTCCTCATCTCCACCTCGAGATTTGGGGCCCATACTTCTCGTATTGGCGACATCTTCGCCCGAGAATCAAGGCAAACGAAAGACGCGACTGCAGGAGGGAGCGAAGAGACGAATAGACGGTGGCGGGAGGGGAGAGGCGGAGGGGCGTGACCGAGTCGGACGCGTAGACCTGTGTGGCGCGGTGTCGCTGACGTTCGCGGTCCTTCGATGCCACTTTCGACAACACCTGCCTATTCCGGACACTCTCTGCCACCGTCCCGCTCAACCTGCTCACGAGGCTCGCTCCGGCTCATTTCGCCCGAAACACCAGCCACAGCATCATTTACTGTACGCTAACACCTCTACTTGACTCAGCGCTGGTATGTCTGGAACAAACACTGCAGACGAATCTTAGATCGCCGCTATGATTTATATGGATGGGCACAAGTGGGCCGGATACAACGTGGATCACCATTTGCCGTACAAACAGAAAATCTGATAGTAGCAATAACGAAAACCTGACATGCAGCATGGCGTCGTACAGCGA
>SEOQ01000369.1:0-25968 GCA_004679275.1 Dentipellis fragilis
TGCTGCGCAGTAGAGATAGGAGTAACTATAGTCCACGGTAACCGTATGATCTGGATAAATAGACTGGAGGCTGTCCATGCAGTGCATGTAGATAGGTAATGAGAAAGGAAAAAGATAACCCTTTAGCAGTTCGTAACAGCGGCCACCTGGCGTACCGACACAAGGTCGATCGGTTCCCTGACAATGACGTAGCGTACCATGGGGAAGATCAAGAAGCTTCTCGCTCAGCGAATCAAGGTACAGGGTGTGTATGCTCCCCCCGTACTGGCTGTTGGTGAACATGGGGTCCCACGAGTCCTTAGTCTGGAGGCGGGAACCCTCCACGGATAGGGTGTGAATGATGCTGAGTGGCAAATAGAGGCACGCTATACTCAGCACCTGCAACACCTCGTCGTGCTGATCACGGCAGAATTGGAACTCGAGGGTATGAAATGGTCTGCTGGCGGCGATTTCGCGATACGCGGTGGGCGTGGATTGCGAACCCGGGAGTCCAGAGATAGTCGACAGTTGGAGTTTCGTATTGAGCATCTCCTCACCGGGCGACTCGATATCGGCCGCGGTGATAGACAGCATATTCGCCGTGAATGCTGCTGAGGCTGCCAGTGAGATGGCGTCATGATCCGAGACACGCGAGCGGTAGTCGCGCATGCACAACCACGAGAGACTCTCCCCGAACCCCGCACCCTGCACTCCGAGGTTATGGATGAAGCCCAATTGGAGGGCGACCGTCACTGTGGCTGGCATGTGTAGGTTGGCGTAGACACAGGCGACATCCACAGGATGCCCACGGAGCATCAAACTCTCCAGATGTGGAAGCCGCGGGACCTGTGATTGTTTGAAGCTGACGTGTGGAGGCTGGGATGGACATGTGTGTACGAGAATCAATGTTTTCAGGCGAGTTGCGGCCTTCAAGATGCAGTACAGTTGATCTTGTGTGGGCTTGTCCGCAAAGCCCGTGATGCTCGCCGGCGCATGACCCTGCATCTGGAGCTCTAGATGAACAAGATTGCTGGAGATTGGCATATCCCACGATAGGGAGCAATCGATCAGGACCAGACGTGTGAGGCGGGGAAGTCGTAAATGGCCTTCACCGAACACAGTCGATGGGAGGTGCACTACACTGTCATTCTGACAATCCAGTCGAAGGGATACAAGCTGAGGAGCAGGACCAAATGACTCCAGCCCGAGGAGCTCCATTGCAGAGGACGTAGTGAAAAGCGCTAAATCCTCAATGCGTGCCAACGCCGTTAGTCCCGTGCGAATGGCCTGAGCTTGCCTCGAGCTTCTTGGCCCATGGTCGATTATTCCACTCAACACTAATGGAAGGTTCCCCGAGCGACTGAGGGTCTCCGCACTCTCCTCTCGGGTAGTGATGCAGACAACGTTTGTCCATAGTGCAGAGTGGGAAAGTGCAATTGTTCGCCATTGGTGGCAGACGTGCGTGATCGCGGTCCGAACCTGTGCAGCAATCGCCCTGCTGCCCACGATGGACGCCACCGGGTCATCTATGTTGGAGTCGTCCATTGCGATGAGGAAGAAGACGTGGCCCAGGATCTCGGCAGGGAGACGCGAAATGGGAAGCAGGCTGTTCCGGCGCACTTTCAAGAGGCGCACGACGCCTGCGAGCTCGCACAGCTGTTCTTCTACCCGCTCGTAAGCGATCTCTCTCGTACGAAGGTGATGCCGTCTATTTCCGCGAGTTTGAGGTGGGCCACACCTTGCCATGATATTTGGCTGACGCTTCTGTTCGTGAATCGTTAGCCGGTCGTCTGTTTCGAGAGATTCCTGGAGGTACAATACGAACCTTGAATCTCTATCGATCGGTGACATGACTCCAATAACAAACCAACTTCCCGCCCGAGTTGACGACAAGATGAGCGAAAGGGAGGTGAGAAGGAAAAGAGTTCGGAGCCGACACGAGGATGAGTGCAGTCAAACAAGCACAAACATGTAATTATACAACCATATAGGTGCCGTTTCGATGTTCTAGTAGATAAGGTTGCCGCAGAAGCTGACACGAGCCACTGGTTATGCGCGCTATAGGGGTACCTAAAGCGACGACAAGAGCTTGCTCTAGCCGCACCAGCTGACCCGTGACACGACCTGGGCTAGCTCCTCCCGGATTGGGTCCTCCCGGCAACAATCGAGGATGTGTATGTTCTCGATAGGAAAGTCAACTTCTGCCCGCCGCCGAATGTCGCGCAAGAACTCCGTCAACGTCGCAAAGCTGCCGACGCTCCGGTAGGCTAGCGTCTTGAGCGCGGGGAAGAGGATGGGCAAGTCGACGTCAGGCGTATAAGGTGTCATTCCGGCCGCAAGGGCAGGCAGCAATTGGCCTGCGCTCCGCGGATTGTCCGACAGCACTGTTCGTACACTCTTCATGTGCCCGAACGTACGGTGCCACCAGTTGACCGTGGCGAAATGCGCTCCGGCCAGGATGAGGGTGTCGACGCTGTCCACGGGGAGCGCCGTGCAGAGGCTCGTCGTCTGGTCCTGGCACTCCTGGAGGCTTGATTCGAGAGTGAGCTTGAACCGAGGTGGATACGTGTCGATGGAGACTCGGAGCGGGTCCAGGTCGGTATCATACGTCGCGATTGTGAGATCCACGGCTTCACTCGCTGTGAGGCATGTGGACAGTGTGCGAATCGGGCGCACAAATGGTTCGCGCGATGTATATGGGGTGAGCAGCCAGTCCAGTACTTCGGGGAGACGTGGACTGCCGGGCCCTGTTGGATGCATTTGACCGAAACCGAGGTGGTCACCTGGAGGCGCAGGTGCGCTAGAAAATATGCGGTAGGGAAGATGGGGCCGGTGATGTTCAACTGCAACAAGCAGTGCGGGGTGACAATGCGTGAGATCTTCCTTGCCTTAACCTGCTCTGGTACAGGAGGGCATGCTTTCGCGAGAGTCAATGTTTGAAGTGTGGGCGCGGAGTCGAGGATAGTGAGAAGCTGCTCCATGGAAGGCGTATATCCTGCTATGATCTCCAAGGGAGGGGCACTGTGTTTGGGAAGCCTAATTTCGAGGTAGAGAAGATGCTGGTAGACTGATACCGACGAGGGAGGGCAACAATGTGAGAGTACCAGCGTCGAGAGACGTCCTATGCTCCCTTCAAAAGTATTTTCTGGCAAACGAAGCATTCGGCCATTATGGCCGGTGACAGCTAGCTTCAATATCTCCAGACGTGGCGCATCCTCGAAGTACTGCTCGATGATAGGTATCAACGTAGGACTGTCCACGGCAAGATTGATTTCCTTGATATTTGACAGTGCGGAGAACGCGGTGGTCAAGCCTATCATTACCTGGGGGGAAAGTGGGCCTCTCGTGTCCATGTGCAGGATCAGAGGCAACGAATGAGCGCTTTCATTGCCTCCATACACCACTGCCAGGAAAGGCAGGGAAGATGTGTCCATAGAGCAGAGTTTGAGAGCGTAATCTCGCGCCACAGTCGACAGACGTGCGTAACCTTGATTCATCCAAGAATGAGGTCCTTCGACTCTTCACGTGAAGTCTTCGGGATGGTGAGTCTGACTGGTCAGAATGGACACTGAAAGAGAAGATGCGCAGTATTATCTCAGGAAGGAGTTGAGAAATGGGGGTGAGATGATTCCTGCAGGCCTTGAAGGCGAACGTAACAAGCCGGAGCTCCTCCAGCTTCTGGTCGGCGATCTTGATCGCGTTCTGCCTGTCTTCTGTAGTTCGTACATGCTGGAGCACAGGCAAAGTTGCTTGTGCCAATGACGTGAACGAGACATCCGACCCGGCAGTGCTGCATCCGCGCCATCAGGGCAGGACTTACGTATGTCAACGAAACGATGCTCACCTCATCCCTGCTTCATTTGATATGGACACCATCTTGATTCAGCCTGGCTTAGAGATCTGGGGACTCGTCAGCCGCGCCTGATTGGTATTAAGTAGCGAGCAACGTACGCCAAAGACTCTTCGGACGCACCTGGAAAATGTAGAGTGGAAACTGCAAGCTTCTGGCTCCTGCTCAGTTTTTCCATACAGTAGCAGGCCGTGACGCCAAGGTGACCGACATGAAATTTGCCTGAAGTTTTCAAGTCTGCATTCCTGAAACAACGTAAGACCATATTCGTAAGGCAGGTCTCCAAACATACAGCAAGAAATCTGCTAGTAAAGCAGCCAAAGATAGTCGATGACGAACCTGTCGGGCTACGAACGATTGCCAAAACCTAGAGTGTCTTTGTCGGATCTAGATGAGCTGTTCCAATGATTGCAGTACTTGAGCGACGTCGTTGACGCTTCTGGCAGTTCATTGCTCCCGCATGCATCCTGTGATTGAGAGGGAAGATGGTTGTGCTTGTTCTAGTCATAGGAAGAGGATGCAGCAATGGAAACGAGGCAGGTGGACCGTGACCGTGTCGACGTGGTCGGCAGCGCCGGCCCGCCGCTTCCGCCCGCTGCCCGCCGCCCTGCTACATTTTGTCCGAGTCGATATCGTGTTGACCTCTATTTTCCCGGTATTTTTGTAAGATGTACGAAGTATAAACCGGGCGCGATAAAAATGGGATCAACAACGCATAATTTTATTCATAGGCGAAGTCAGCATTCTACCGTGTACGGGATCTGTGCCACACAACCTGCGGAACGACTTTGGCCAGCTCATCGCGAACCGACCTATCCACCCGCGAATCCAAAATATGCAGCTTTTTGACGGGATATCCCAGCTTCGCCCGCCTGCGGAGGTCGGCAGGGAACTCCTCAATCGTCGCAAAGTTTCCCAAGTTTCCGGCACTTCGGTAGGCGAGGGTCTCGAGTCTCGGGAAGAGTACAGGACCGTCGGGCGCGGAGGACGCTCTGGTGATGAGGGCGGGGATGAACTGGCCTGCGCTCCGCGGGCCGTCTTGCAGCACCGTGCGCACATTCTTCATGTTCTCGAAGGTACGGTGCCACCAGCTGACCGTGGCGAAATGGGACCCGGTCAGGATAAGCGTCTCGACACTGTGTACGGGCAGCGCAGTGCATAGGAGTGTCATCTGTTCTTGGCATTCGTGGAGACTTGACGTGAAAGCCACCTCGTAGCGGGGAGTGTACACGTTCGCGGAGAAGGGGTCCATGTCTATGTCGTACATCATAAACACAAGGTGCAAAGACGCTCCGGTTGTGAGAGATATGCCCAGTGCTGTGATTGGACGCAAGTCCGGCTCGCGCGAGACACACGGTGTCATCAGCCAGGGTAGTACCTGGGGAAAGCGGGGACTCCGTGGGCTTGTGCTGCGAAGAAGGACCGAGGCTTCGGCAGGAAGACGCAAATGCGCGAGGAGGTACGAGCTAGCGAGAATGCTGTAGCTTGTCATCTTCAACGAGGAAAGTCGAGGCACAGAGATAACGTGAGAGACAGGCGCTGCTTCCGACCACTGGGGTACGGGAGGACAAGCATTCACCAAAATCAATGTACGCAGAGCGGAGGCAGTCTGGAGGATGTCGAGTAGCTGTTCCATAGGGAAAACGTGGGACGCCGGGAGCTCTTCAGAAAGCTGATTGCCCTCGAGAAGCCGTATCTCAAGGTGAACAAGAAGCTCTGACCTATAGATGGGCGAGGACCATTGGAAGTAGCAATTTATGAGTTCCAAGGTTGATAAACGTGGAAGACCGATGCCCACAACATTCTGCGGAAAGACAAGGACTTGGTTCTGTTTGGTGGCAGCGCTGAGTCGAATCACTTGTAGCTCTGGGGCCCTTGAGACGGGTTTGCCAATGATGGCCATGAGTAATTGGGGTACTGCGGTAAGGTCGAGCACCCTAGTGTTGGATAATGCAGAAAATGCTGTAGACAGGGCTGCCGTCATTCGAGGGGACCAAGAACCGCCAGTGTCTGCTTGAACAATGAATGGCAATGGACGAGCACGAGCCATTGCTTCCTCGCACCATTCGCGCGAAAGACAGGGGAGATGTACCCAGAGGGCGGGGTTCGAGAGCGCGATCTGCCGCCAGCGTCTACATACATGTGTAACTTTGATCCAACCAAGGACCAGCCGTTTTACCTCCTTGCCGGAGTTGGGGGGTGTATAAAGTAGGACAGGATCGACCAGCACAGCGAAGGAGAATATGTGGGCTATCATCTCAGAAGGGAGTCGACCAATGGGGACCAGATAATTCCTGCGGGCTTGAAAAGCGGAAGTGACCCGACGAAGCTCTTCGAGCTGCTGGTCGGCGACCTCGACGGCTTTCTTCCTGTCGCCAGACGTTTCGGCGCGGTCCAACGCGAACAGTTTGGGCCGAGCCAACAATGTATACGAAACTTCTGTTCCGCTGTAACCAAGTCATTGAGAGTCCCGGGACTATTGACAGATGCCACTCACCTAGCCTTTGTTTCGTCCGGCATGTTGATCCCTTATCCTAAATAACGCCCGCTCAAGTCAAATTTTGCTCGAATCGATTGAACTACGGCCAAGCTAAAGGTGTCGGATGTTAGCGTCCACCCACAGTGGATGCATCAGAAAACTTGCCGACGAGGTGATCAGCGAATTCGAAAGAGGTGGGCTGCTGAATAGACGGAGGGTTGCCAAAGAACATTGAACGGTTTGCCGACGTGGCGTGGAGTCGGACATGGTATTTACCTGAAAATGATGGAAGTCCAAAGTCCGTAGCGCCCAGTTTGAGACCACCGGTGCAGCGGCAGATCCTAGCGACATCAGCAATAGTATAACGGCCTGCAATTGAGAAGTATATCGGAACGTCGACTCGGATGACCTTCAAGTTGGGCGGAATCAGATCCCCGATTCAGCGACTCGGAGAGATATCGTGGGAACAATGATTGTAACCCCGCGTATATAAATCCCAGCCGAAACACCGATTTTCTCTTCATCTCATCGCAGTAGATCCAAGGCCGCAAAGCTCGCCCCCTACAGAGGACTCCCATCCTCTTCCTCGCGAGCGGGCCAAGGTCTGAGTATGCCAGCTCTCTTGATCGGCTCTCGCAGGGCCCGGTTCTGACGAATCGCGCAACATACAAGACACCCGCTCCTCCGCGTGCACATCCGGAGATGCCTCGTTCAGTCCTTTCGCGGGAGTGAAGGAGGCAGAGGACATCGCGCTCAGGAGCTTGAGATATGTTGCAGAGCTTGGGCGGTATTCTCCTTCCCTATTCCCTTCGAGGTAGTGTCTTTCAGGCTCTGTCTCACCCCTATCGCACCTTCCGCCCTCGCGGGCGGGCAGATTGTGGCAGATCTGCAGTCTCCGATAGCCCAAGCACACACCGCTACTGTGCACGCGTGCAGCTGATCGTCGATCAGAGTGCGAGGGTCCTGTGCGGCCTCGTACCACGTCCGTTGGTGCGTTCAACGGCCTGGCGTCTCGCTGAGACCAGGCGGGGGCGCACCATGCTCCGCATACCGAGGGCAGCGCCTGTCTCCGTGACGGCTGTCCTATGCTTCTAAGCCGACCGCTGGCCACGCCACGCGTCGCATCTTACCGGACCTGCGAGCCTCCGGGCCAGGTCATCAGGGACGCTAGCTAGGTCCCGCCGGATGTGCTGCCACACAAGCCCACCCTTGGTCAACTGCTGAAGGTGGCCGACTTGATCGTCGCTAAAGGATCAAGACCTGTTGCTCTGGTCCGTATGTCGACTCGAGCGATATGCAATCAAATGCAAGGGTCCGGTGGGGTTGCCAGCTCTTCTGCCGTGCTTGGGCTTTTGGACCTGGTGTATGAGGGGGATGGAGGTGTTTAGGATGGATGCACCGTCTTTGAGTGCAATTTGCGGCACACATGGATTCTGTCCTCTTCGTGGGGATGGATGTGTAACTCGATTCAGACTACTCTGGGTCTACCGCGACCAGAATTTTTTCCTCCCTTTCCTCTTCGTGAGGAATCTGATTCGGATATGTAGCAGTGTAGATATAGCGCACGACATGCAATTTTCTTATCATCCACACTGCTGTTCAGTTTTTGTGCGACCAAAAATGGCGACGACAATACTCAAACTCAAAGCAATGTATCCAAATCCAGTCCGAGAAATATATCCAATCCCTTCGTAGATCCAAACCACAGCGGAAGGCTCGAAATCTCACTATATACTCCCACCAAGGTATTTCATCCCCCATCATCTCTTCCCGCACATCCCACCTCCGCGCTNGTAGGGCCTCCCACTCGGAGACCNCATTCATGNAGCACCAGTTGGATGGGCCAGCTCAAAAGCGTCCAGTTGGATGGACCAGCAGGCTCTNTGCCAGTTGGATGGCAAACTGCTCTCACNCGAGAGCATCAANGTCCAGTTGGATGGACAATCCNNATCNTATCTCCNACTCCCTCCGCGCNCANGCGCCCTCTACGTCTCCTTCCCNCCCACCTCTGCGTGCTGCGCCTCCTCCGCAGCCCTCAACGCGCTCTCGAACGCGCCGACCAGTGCCCCACGCTCCTCGAGTCCGACGCTCACGCGCACGAGCGTCGGCACGACGCCGTACTGCTTCGCCCAGTCGAGCTCCGCATAGTGCGCAAGCACAGCATACGGACACGCAAGTGTGAAGTTCGTGCCAAGACTTGGGCCCTTATAGCACGGCAGCGCGTCGAAGAACGCGCGCGCCGCGGCGAAAGACGCGAAATCGAGCGAGAAGAGCCCCCCGAAGCCGCCGGCCCTGCCTGCGTCCTTGATGCGGCACATCTCGTAGTTCTCGCGCGTCTCCCATTTCGGATAGAACACCCGCGTGACGACGGGCGCGGGCGACTGGGAGGCGGCGTGGAGGAGGTCGCAGACGGCTTCGGCGTTGGCGTCGATGACGGCGACGCGGCGGATGAAGTCGCGTGAGTTGCGCTCCATGAAGATGGCGTCCTCGTCGAAGTAGGTGTCTTCGTAGGTCTTGGTGAGGTGTGCTTTGAGGGTGGCGTAGTGCTTGCGCGCGGGGTTCAGGACGAGGCTGTCGGGGGCGTCAGTGAGATGGTGCAGGTGATATGGAAGCATAGGCGTACCTGCCGCCCATGACGTTCGAGTCACCGCTGAACACCTTCGTCAAGCTCGTGACAACGATGTCCGCGTACGGCAGGACCTCGACGTTCACGAAGTTTCCGATCGTGTCGTCGATGACGATGAGGAAATTGTACTTGTCCGCGAGCTGGCGCAGCCGCGGCAAGTTCGCAGACCGCAGAAGCGGATTCGAGGGGAACTCCGTGAAGAGTGCGAGCACGGGCGGCGTGTCCGGGTGCAGAGCTTGCTCCTTCGCGAGGATCTCTTCGAGCTCATCGATGCTGGAGTCCAAGCCGAGTCCCAAGAAGTAACATCCGGGGCCCCACTTCTCCAAGATCTTCAGCGTGTCGGTATACGGGAACCTGATGCATATAAGCATAAAACGAAACAGCAACAGTAGGACATGCTCACCCAAAACAAATACTCTTGCGCTCGCCCAGCGCACCCAACGCGAGCTGATGAGCATTCCAGATGGCGGTCATCCCGGTCTGATAAAGGAAGACATCTCCCTCCGTCACCGCCGCACCACGGATACTCCCACCAGTCTCGCCGCTCCCCGGAGCGTCCTTCAAGCCAGCAATACGCCGACGAAGCGCAGTCTTCGCATTCGCCGCATCCGACCGATTCAAGTTACGGCCATAACGTTCTTCGAGGTAAACAGCGTAGTCTTTCTCCAGAACCTCTGCCTCCTCGAGCCTCTCTGGCGACTTCTCCGCGTGATTGCCGTTCGCAACCGGCAGCGCGCCGTTCTTCGGCTTCGCAGCATAGTGCCTGTTCGTCTTCTTCAACGGCACCCTCGGCTGCAGTGGGGGTGATGCGGGCTGGACAATATCCGCAGGACGGCCGAGCAGTCCGAGACAGTGCTCTGCGAGGCGGCTTGAGATGCCGTGACCTGTGTGCTGCCAGAACTGGCGCGCGATGGGGAAATCGTCTGCAGGTAACAGGACGGCGTGCACGGGGACATTGTATTCGGAGTTGGGGATGGTGAGCTGGACGACGCGCGCGGAGACGTTGCGTGTTTGGAGGAAGGCGCGGCAGGCTTCGGCGGTGTGTGCGGACGGGAGAAGGAGTGCGCGTTCGGAGAGCGTGCCGAACTTCTGTTCGCAGATTTTGGCGAGCTGCGTGATAGAAATGAGCCATGCGGGTTCGAGGAAACACGGATATGGCGAGACTGACCTTCTGGATGCTCAGATGCACGAAAAAACGTGGATAGCCAGTCTGCATGGCGTCGACGACCCTCTTGTCTCCCTCCTCATAGCCGACGGTATCCTTCCACGTCGGAAGCGACACGGATATCGCGTGTTCAGTGTATGGGGGAACTGAGTTCCCTAGAGCATTGTGTGGAACAACCATTACGATCCTGCGCAGACCGTGTTTTCTCCTAGAATGCAGAGGAAGTTAACAGACAGAGGTATAGGGAAGCAAGAGAACAAGGCTTCGTCAGGATGAAAGACGGTGGTGGGAGTCAAGAGTAAATGAGGTATATAAACATTTCGGCTATTTCGCTTGTAGAATTGCTCGAAGCACACGACTTCGGCCTAGGACTCCACGAGCCACTCACACTCAGCGATCTTATCTTATCTACTCACAGTTCGGACACCCGTCGGCCTACTTGGCCTCACCAATGCGCCTACCCCAATACCGATTCAGAGACCATCCTACATGCAAACCATATCGTACAAATTATTTATTGGGCTAAAGTACATTGCAAATGCAAGCAAAATCGAAACAATATGATACAGCAGTCAGTGACTTCCAATTCCCGAATCCCCAGCCTGTCAACGTTTCAAATCTTGGTAACGTCCCGTGTTCAGCCTCCAACGACCACCACGCTTGCATATCCATATTATAAAAGAAAAGAAGAGACCGATTCGAGTCGAAGAGAGAAAATGATGCATATCACATATCATATCAAATCTTGCAGGTTGCGCACTTTACACGCGTGGGCCAGTCATGCTGCTCAAGCTCCCCCGCGACGTGCTGCGCGCCAGATCGCTGTACGCGCCGGACGTCGAGCCGTGGCTTGAAGAGGAAGATGCGCGGCGGTGCCGCTGCATGCGGGTTGGGTCCACGTTTGGGAGGTTCGCGACGCGCGCGAAGAGCGAAAGGACTGGTGGTATTCATGAGCACGGGTTGATGTTGGATTAGAAGAGAAGGCTTACTATCAACGATCGAGACGAGGCCGGACAGATTGCTCTTGGTGACTAAAGTGCTTGGTGGGGAGGGAGACCCGGGTCCTGGAGAGTCGGTTGTCACGAAGACGCGGTGGGCGTTTGCTGTGACAGTGTTAGCAAGTCAGTGATGTACAAAGTGCGCACGGCGTACTGGCGAGGAGTTTCTGCATGGTGAACGACAGGGTAGACGATGGAAAGACTGTGTACACTGAGGCGGCGATAGTAAGCATAGATCAGCACAAGTAACTGTAGGCGGCATATACCTGGATACTTGTCAGCCCCGTCCGTAGAGCCATCAGGCAGCTACACGCATCAAGATAAATGAGGGATCCTCTATCAGCAGGGTAAGAACGTACCTTTATCTGTGTCACGAACAGATGCAGCGGCATGGTCAATATCTGGTTACTCTGCGACGGAACAACCAGCTGGGATTCGGGACGTCTTTAGAAAAGCCTTGTCGCGAGAGCAAGAAAATTCCCCACCTTCCCGATATCAGTCACGCTGACCGCACTCAGCAACTTCCCAGTCTCCTCGTCAATAACAGCCACACTACTCACACCCTGCTCGCTCATCCTCCGCATCGCATCCAGCACCGTATCGCTGGATTTCAGCGCGACGGTGTCCGAGAAGAGGTTGAGCGACGGCAGAGGAAGGTGGTTGAGTGGGTTGTTCATGAAGCGCAGGAAGCTTNAGGGCGAAGGTGATAATGGCGAGATTGGAGAGGGCGAGGAGGGCGAAGAAGAAGGTATGGGTGAGGGCGAGCCGGTCGTTTGCCGCATGAAGGTGCTGAAGTATGAGAGTAGACGGCGGTCGGAGACCATGCCGAGGTATGGGCAGCCTTCAGCAGGAGCAGGGGACCGGATAAGAACTAGCAATAGCGTGAGCTATGCTTCATTCCCGAGCGCTGTTATACACACCTCTGTGCTTTCCAGACGAGAAGATCGCTAGGAGCGCGATTGCAGACGCATCATGTGGTAATTCTGAAAGTGGGTTCTTTTCCGATAGATCTGCAACATACCGTCAGAGGACCTTCAGCGGACGTCGAGGGCATACGCACTGCTGACAAGATACACGGGAACATGGCCGGCTTTTGCAGCGTCTATGATCTGCGCGACGCGCGGACTCTCAGCCAGATGCTCAGGACTGTATATGTGGCGCGTAGCAGCAAAAGTCAAGAACGCGTTTACGTCGGCGAACTGCGCAAAATCAGACGTCAGTGTTGGGCATGATGGGGTGATGACTGTGGCATACGTCGAAGAGACCAGAGTATGGGCAGGTTGAGGAAGACGAGGACGACTCGTGAGAGGGTTTGGCTTTGACAGCGAGGCAAGGGATATCGTGCGAGAGCAGCAGCTGGCGTTATCGGTCAGAGTGTCTTCCGCCTGCTGCTGCCACTGGCACTCACATCGCAAGCGTCCTCGACACTCGTATCCGCATCCACCTCTTCAATCCGACAATCGATCAGATCTACGTCCTGTTGGTTCAATGATGTCCAGAAATACGAAGTGTATAGACGCACCTCGCGCATGCGTGCTCTCCCACACGCGAACCCACTCCTCGCTCTCCGGGTTAGGCGCGAACACAAAACGCGGACGCGGGCTCTGGCTGCGTCCGCTCCTCCCACTCCTCTGACTCGAGATCGACAGGCGCTTGCTGAGAGACATTCCGAGAAAGTACTACGCGTCGTCAGTCGCGATACGATTTGGTCCGCGCTCGTTGCGAGTTCAGATGCGAGACGGGTTTCCTGCAGTAGTAGTCCTGGAGTATATGAGGGTGATGGACAAAGGAAAGGATCAGGAAAAGGATTTTCTTACCTATGGGCGCCTTGTAGTGGTGGAAGAAAAGAAAGAAAGGATGTCGTACGCGGGCGGCCCTTTGACGGAGCAAAGTCGCGCTTCAGTATCATCTGTCGACGTCACTTGGCTTTAGCACCGCCCGAAAAGGCAAGTCCTGTAGTTCGCCCGACCTTCCTCTCGGCTATCAGCCATCCCTCACCGCCACCTAAGTGGCCGTAAATCACCACTCCGAGCCAGAACAACACATTCTTTCAATAGAAACTCAAATTGAAAGCATGTGTGTCGCCCAACAGCATATTTCAGCCAAGACTGCTACTATGATACAAGGGGAAACCCCATGCCCAGACTACTACACGTCGTAGGGCGCCACAGAATCAGCATCACTCGGCGGCGGAATATCCACCTCCTGGATATCTTCCTCCACCTCGCTCTCAGGCTCCCCATCTTGTGCCTGCGCCTGTGCCGGCTCCCGCTCCCCAATCTCCATATCCGCCGTCGGCAGCTCCACCTCTGTACGCCCACCTGGCTTCGCTGACCGCCCGAGCAGCTTCACCTTCGTCAAACGCAGCTTCTCCGACTGCTCGCGCGAGGGCACGAGGAACCCACCTGCGCTCACGGCCAGCTTGCGCCGTTCTTGCGCGAGCACGCTTGACGGGTCTGCTTCCATCTCTGAGGGAGAGGGCAAGGGTGGCGCGGGGATCACTTGTGCGATCACTTGTGTCTCGACGTTGTGGATCTCGGATGGTCTGGTTGGGAAGCAGGGCCGTCACATAGGGATAATCAAGCGCTGCATTTCAAACCGTCATTGTCAACTGAGAACGATGAAGCAGCAGATGACAATGGCGACATACAAACTGCCATAGGATGCGCAGGCCATTCGAGCGTCCCGCGCACCGGGTCTGCATCGCCCGTGATGAATAGACCCATCGTACTCGCGCCATTCCATGAGAGAATCAGGAACTCGTTCTCGGCGATCACAGTAATGATGGGGCGCGCGGGCGGCCCGCCTGAGTCAGGCGGGGCTTGCGAGATCGGCAGGACGGGCGTGAGCGAGAACTCCTCCAGGTTCAGGACNGAGTACATTTCGCGGTCTGCGATGACGAGTCGTCGGCCAGAGCGGCGGGCGAGGAAGGCGCCGCCTTGAAGGGGAATTTCCTGTACATTTTCAACTTCAGCTCCAAAGAGAGGATAGTGAACGGAGGAGATATACTCGGATGAAGACCGGACGGTCGAGGAAGCTGTAGAGGGCAATGTTGGTGCGCTTTACAATGCAAAACTCGATGGGCTCCACGTGGGCATCAGGTATGGGAGGAGCTGGGCGGAGGATGTGCTGGTGGTCGACGGCGAAGGCGGCGACGTTGCGGATTGGTTTGTATGGAAGGGGGTCCAGCGAAGGCAGGCGGAAGAAATATACTTGGCGATCTGTTTACCTGTTCAACTCAATACCGATGATATGAACGGAAGACGCATACCGCAGACAACGAAGACGATGGATATACTTTGTACAATGACGATCTCTTCTACGGGTTTCCTGCTTGGCAGTTGTTGTCGGGAAATTAGAGTATACGACTCAGGCTGGTCGAAATTCAGTAACTACATAACAAGAAAATACTGGAAGCGTACTTCTCCGGGACCATTCGCCTGCAGGGCAAAGCGCAGCAGCTGTCCATCCGTCGAGCCGACATAAATTTCAGAACCTGAGGCATCATCAGTCTAGAAACTCCATCAGACAGCGTTCACAATTGCTCAACAAGGGGCATATCAAACAGCCATGATCACTCATAAGACAGTCGTGGAATGCTAGGACATACCTAATGCCTGCGCACACCGGACTTCCGGACTCCTCCCAGGTAGCCCGTCCAGTCCGTCCAAATCTGAGCGCACACTTGAGATGAGCGCTTGAGGGTAACGTGATCGACTCGTAGCTCACCATCGTTCTCGAGGACCTTGGCTATGAGCGGCTGCACTTGGTATGGCGGTACATCTAATGGATTCGTGGGTGCAGAGGTCATGTAAATGTGCTGGATGGTGCTTCACTATGCCTGGGTTCAGGCTGAGAAGACGCTCTGGGTAAGAGCTAACATGATATTCCATTATTTTCGCACTTACTTTTTTGTGGCTTCGAAGGTGTACGGGTTTCGCTGAATGATGCTGGAGGTCGAGTGCCAGGAGTCGCGTTGACGCGTCGAGGACATCACCGTGCCACGTGCGCCAAAAATAAGATAAGATCGAGCTACGTTGTAGCGCGGCTCCGACGCGTTCGCTTCCCCCCCAGCATGCCTTATCGAGACTTCCTGCACCTCCCGCACGTCGATGTCGGGAGATACTCAAGATGTCCGTGGACTTTTTTTCCATACTAACCAAGCAGGCCGATGTGGAAGTGCAAGAGGTTGGCTCCTCTGAGCCAGCTGACTCGGGAACCCCACAGGAATCTGGAGCACCAGTGGAACACGTACGATTCGAGCCCTACCTCACATTCCAGCTCTCGCTGACAGCCCAGTTTCTAAACACATAGAGTAATCCGTTGGGAAGACAAGTCACGCTCATCTCAGCAGTAGCGTTGAACCTTGGAGAGCTCCTGGGGTCCGGGATTTTCTCTGTACCAGGCGTCATTCTGAAGTCTGTGGGCTCTGTGGGTCTCGCGCTCACATTATGGCTTATAGCACCTGTTTTCGCCTATGGTGTGCATCTTCTTCTATATCTGCATAAAGATCGCTGAGCCTTGGCGTAGTCGCGCTACTAGCGTACACCGAGCTTGCGAGCATGTTTCCACAGCGTTCTGGCGCGGAAGTAGTATTCCTCGAGCAAGCCTACCCCAAGCCGCGGTTTCTCGTCCCAACAGCGTTCGCCGTTACTTCAGTCCTTTTATCGTACGTACTTAATGTCTTTGATCATGCGAAGATAATTGACACATGGTGCCTTTTCATGCAGCTTTAGTGCGACGAATTCCATCGTGTTCGCTCAGTACATGTTACATATTCTCGACATACCCGTCACCGAATTCCGCCAGACGATGCTCGCGTTGGCCGCAGTGGCATTTTGTGTCGGTGGTACGCTTATCTTGCTCCTTGACAAACGCATCTACGTATTAAAGGGCTTCTGCAGTGGTTGGGATCTCGACGAAATGGTCCTTACGAGCCGTGAATTTCTTGACGACGTTCAAGGTCCTATCTCTTACCTTGTACGTCCCACCCCACAGCTTCAAAAGTGCACATGTTGACACTTTCCAGCGTGGCCCTGACGGGCATCGCCGTCCTCACAGGGCACACGCACATCACAGACCCTTACGCCAATTTCCACAATCTCTGGGCGCACAGCACGACCAACCCGAACCTGCTCGCCACAGGTCTCGTCAAAACCAACTACGCCTTCATCGGCTGGGCAAATGCATTCAACGTGCTCAACGAGGTCAAGGGCGCCCACCCCGTGCGCACCGTGCGCAACGCGAGCATGCTCTCGCTCGCACTTGTGACGGTGCTGTTCTTCCTCGTGAATGTCGCGTATATTGCGGCGGTGCCGCTCGATGAGATGAAGAATTCCGGGCAGCTTGTTGGGGCGCTGTTCTTTGGGAGGGTGTTTGGGGGCCATTGGGTTTCGAAGGTGCTTCCGATGATGGTTGCGCTGAGCTGCATCGGCAACATCGTAAGTGTATATCTCAATCGGTCTCTCTGCCTCTTCTCATCTTGTGTCTTCTGTTTAGATCGCGGTTGTGAGTATTCTATATGCTTGTGATAAATTCTGCCCATCTCACCTTGCTTCAGACAGTAGGCCAAGCCCGTGTCCTGCGTGAAGTAGCCCGCCAAGGTCTACTCCCTTACCCAGAATTCTTCGCATCCACCAAGCCCTTCGGAACACCACTCGCACCCGTATCCCTCAAATGCGTGCTCACAGTGATCGTCATTATGTCGCTCCCGGCCAAGGACGCATTCAACTTCCTCTTGGACCTCGCATCGTATCCGAACCTTGTGAGCGAGCTATGAAATGTTGTGTCCATACAAGGCAGGCTGACAGGTCGTGGCTAGATTTTCGCTGCTGCAACGGCCATTGGTGTGTGGATTCTTCGTCGCCGGCGAGCGCGGGCGGGCTTGCGACCTTCAGAGTTCCAGATGCCGAATTTCGCTCTGTTTCTGTGGCTTGCGAACTGCGTGTTCCTACTGGCTATGCCCTGGTGCGTGCAGCGTGTATGGAAGGCGTGTTGCGACTGAAAGTTTTGTGGGTTCATAGGGTTCCGCCGGAGCATGGACGTTCTGACGTGTCTTTTTGGTATGCAACGTGAGTATTTCGTTTTTGGATGTATACAGGAGCCAGGAAAGGTGTAACGCATCTTTTGAACAGATATTGCGTCGTTGGCATTCTAGTTCTCCTGGTAAGTACCGTCTACTTAACTCCGCCCCTTCTTTTCATCATCTCCTTTCCAGGTCTGCGGACTGTACTATTACGTCTGGATAGTCCTCCTTCCTCGGCTCGGCGGATACGAGGTCGTGGAAGAGGTCGTAGAACTCGGCAATGGCGCACGCGCGACACACTTGGTAAGAAAACGTATCACCACTCGATCGGATGAGCGAGAGCCGTTGCTTGCGTCTAGAGATAGATAGACCCATCACTTTACGACCACTATATTATATTATGTTCATGTTACGATGTATAGTACCGAACAAGTCGATTTAAAATCAAGTCGTCGTATCTTCCAGCGAGCAACGTCTGAGACCAATTCTACGCCTCCCTCAGGCTGGCGCGGAGGACCGCGGGCCGGGCGACCCGGGGGCACTGTGCCAGCATAAGCGCGCCTCACAGGTTCCGTGCATCCAACTCGTTCCACACCCTCCAGCTCTTCGGTCTTGCTTCTAACTTAAACCCCCTAACTTACTTCCTATACTTCTAGTCTCTCGGAAAGAAGAAATAACGGAATACTGAATTATCTCGTGGCGCTGGGAAAGCCATGGCTCGACGCTCCACCTTCCCACATTCGAATGTGCTCATCCTCAGCTTGAACTCCATCAACTCCCTCCTTCCTGCCACCACCATCTCCCAGGCCGAATCATTCCTTGAAGGGCACCGCATTGACGATGTCGTCGAGCTCGCGGACCAGCACCGCAAGAGACTGCAGAGCAAGCTGATCGTAGACCAGGATGAGGTGCGTCTTCTTCCTTCCTCATAGACGCTAATGTCCTAACACCTCCTGTGTAGGCTGAAGAGTTGCAGTATGTCTACCAGCGCATCGGCTTTCAGCTGCTCTCCGAAACGCGCTTCGAAGACGCCGGCTACAACCTCTTTGAAGGCAGCCTCGACCCACGCCTGCTCATCTCGTACTACCCCGACCTCCGCGGGGAGCTCCTCTCCCCCGACGACGATGTCGAGCTCTTCTCCGGCGTCGCAGAGCACATCCCGCCCTACGACTCGATAGACGACATCAGTACGTACCGCGCACTCGCTCCTTTACCCGCCCTTCACACCCTTCGCCTGTACATGTTTCGCGACCCCACCTCTACCCCCACCTCACCCGTCTTCTGTTCTCCCTTTGTGCCGGCACCTCCTCACATGCACATGCGTCTGCGTCCGCCCACGGACTGATTTTCAGTTGTCGCGAACATAGTCAGGAACTACTCCCCGCACCTCGCGCCCAACACGCGCTCCGCGCCGCCCACCGCAGAGCTGCGCCGCATCCTCGGCGACGCCGCGCGCGACATGCTCGACGTGTTCCTGCGCAAGTGGCGGCGCGTCCGCGGCGAGGGTGCTGACCGTTCCGTGCGCGTGGTGAGTCTCCTCCCTCCTCGTGTTCCTGTTGTTTTCCTGCTCCTGTTGGGAGATGGCGAGCGTGCTGACAGTGGAATGTGGTGTGACGTGTAGATTGTCGACACGGTACTTGCGAAGCTGTTCGCGCAGGCGGAGAAGACGACCGATCTGTACGCGCTGCTCGAGGAGTCGACCGACCTCGTCGTCGAGGAGCTCGAGCCAGTCTTCAGGGCCACAGGCCAATACAACGCGCTGTGCAGGATATACCAGAAACGCGGAGACGATGCGAAGCTGCTCGAGGTCTGGTCCAAGTGCGTCTCGTCTTATTTGCTCTCACAAGCGCGTCTGTATCTTGTACTGACTCTCGACTCCCGCGAAGACTGGTCGAGGGCGAGTGGACGGACACGGATATCCCGGACCCGCTGACGGATATGTTTACGCTGCTCACGGAGCGGCGGAATCGACAGCTGACGCAGCAGTGGGGCATCTGGCTTACGAAGAAGGACATGGAGCGTGCGCTGAAGGTATGCGATTCCTCCTACTGTTCCGTTTTCTTGATGTTGATGGGATGGTGTATGTAGCTTCTGACGTCACAAGGCTCGGGGAAGCGGGCGCAGAGGATGGAGGCGGACGCGGAGATGCTAGAACTGATACGGGCTGCGAACCCCGAGGCAGGCGTTCAGTTCCTCGAGCATCTCGTCCTGCAAAAAAAGAGCACAGTGAGCAGCCTGTTCCTTCTGTCCTGCTCAATTTTAAGGCGATTGAAACATTCAGGATCCAACACTTCACACTGAGCTCGCAATTATATATGTCGATCAGCTCCTCACATATCTTCAAGAGGAGAGCATCTCAAAACTCTGGCGCGCCAAAGGTGGTTATATCCCCTTTTACCTCATTCTTCTGCATTATTGAAGCCGACTGCATTAGCTGCATCCTACACCTCAAACCCCACCGCGCAATCCTACCTGTCGTACTTTGCAGCAACGACGCCCGACTCACCCGCAAAACGCGCCCGCATGCAAACCGCACTCTTTCTTCAAACCTCTTCGCTCTACGACGCCTCTGCCGTTCGCGCACGAATCGCTCCCCACCGAACGCATACTTGCGCCCGAATTGGCGATCGTCGAGGGAAAGGTNCGNCTCCTCTTTCCACGCTCTGCGCTCCNAATCTGCCTCCTAACCATACGGCAGCTCGGCAACGACCAAGCAGCCCTCGCTCTCCTCGCACACACACTCCGCGACCACGCCTCCGCCGAGGCCTACTGCACGACGCGCAGCGTGCTCCCCCCACGCGCCGCCACGTCCTTCGCCGAGACGCTCGGGCTCGCGAACTGGGTTCTGCCGGCGCCTGCCACGGACGCGGGCGAGACGCGCAGACTACTGCGGATGCTGCTGGGGATCTACATGGCCGACGGCGACGGGTGTGTGGATTTTCCTGTTTCCTCACCTTTTTGGTGGTGCTGGTCACGCGGTTGACTGAGTTTGCAACAGGGACAGACACAGGGACGGGGCTAGGCCGGCGAAGGGCCATGCTGGTGCGGCCTCGAATTTGCTCAGTTCACAGGCGGGGAACTTCGATGTTGTAGATGTGAGTGCTCCTGGTTCTTGCTTTGCTGTGGCTTTTGCATATGATTCCGTGGCCATGGGTTCGCTGGGAATGTGCCACGTTTCGGTGTGCGGTGTACTTCGCTTCGCGGGCGGCCGCCTGCCGAGGCGCAGTCTCCGCAGTGCTGGAGCCTTAGTGCCTGTGCCGAGTACATCGGTGCTTGGTGTTTGGTGCTTGGGATGTTCTGCGTCCTTTTTTCTACGTGTTCCGTACCATGCGGACATGCAGAATGAGGGGATTTGCCACGTAACGTGCATGGCTAGACGCACCTGGCTAGCCTGCTCCGCTGGCGATACCCCAGCCCGCACCCCGCGCGGACTGGCGCGATCACTGGCGCTCCTCTCCTCCATTTACCCCAACCAAAATTTGCTTCCGTCTCTCCTTTCGCCCGCCCGCGAACTTGTCTCTGACGATCTGACATGTGCTTTTTTTAATACTTTGCTTGGGTTTAGGTGCTCGAGCTCGTCCCGCCAGATTGGCCGCTCCCGACGCTGTCTGCGTTCCTCGAGCGCTCGCTGCGCCGGACGCTGCATGCGCGACATGAGGCGCTTATTGTGAAGGGCGTGTCGATGGGGCAGAATCTCGCGGTGCGTGTTTCTTTTTGTTACGTTGTGGTGATGATGGGTTGTGCTTATGGTATATGGTGTCGGGTGTGGTGCAGATCTCGGACGAGACGCATGCGATATTGCGCGATTATGGTGCGGTTGTCGAGGAGGCGCTGTCGCCACACTCGTCCGCGCCGTCGTCGCCCATTGATGAAAAGATTGGGCTGCACGACGCGAACCCGCCTGTTGCAGAGATCCCGATACCAGGACACAGGAAGTCGACGAATGGCATTGGCGCGGGCGCTGGCAACGTGTCGACGTCGTATGGGTCGAGCGTCACTGACGCGTACGATGACGAGGATGGCCTGCGATGATAGCGACAATGACAGGAACATTCATTGTCTTGCTGTTTCCATGCGGGCTGTCTCCTTTTCGTTGTCTATTCTTATCATCCAATGGATTGTTCGATATCATTCTGCGATTTGGCGTCGATGACGCCTGATGTGATGTTCATTCTGAGACGTTATCGTGCACGTTTGTTGGTGTGCATACGCCGTACATACGTACAGTAATGGCAGCACTGGCCCCTCGTCGCCCCGTTTCTTTTCATGATGCTGATTGGCGGGAACGGCGCCGCTGCATTGGGCGCGTCGGGGCTAATGGGGCAAGCAAGCTTATCAGGTATGTGGACATGTTGGGCAGTCTTCGCGCGGGCCAGTCTGGACTCTGCGTTCGGCAGACGTAAGTCTAAGTTTTGCCTGTGCGTTATCTTTGGCAGCAGGCGCCGTTCAGTTACTTACCATTTCCACTACGATGTTCGCGATTGGATTTGGGGAGTCTCCTGGTGGGAAATTCAAGCTTCAGGCTGATGTTGCGTTCTCACTTCTCACATGGACATGTCGCCATTGGGACATATCGCTGTTCAATTTCTTGGAATGAAGGGGCGCGGGGTGTGGGGTGTCTGCGTGGGAGGTCCCTGATCGTCGAAGGTTAGCTTTTGTGCATTTCTAGCTTTCTCACTCCATCGACGTTCCCAGGAAAAAAACCCCGAGCCCTGCGGTAGGGTTAAGGCCTGTGGCCAGGCACTGCGCGGGGCAGGGTTCCGGCGGTCGACCATTCAGTGCGGCTCCACAAACGACGCAAATTCGCCGGAAGGAGGCTGGATATGTGCTGCCGCATACGCCAGACTGCATTGACGATAACGACATTGACAGCGGCGGCCGCTGCGCTCACTCGCACGTCAGGCGTCAGGAGGCTGTTGCGGCTGAGATTGCAAACATACATACTACGTGTCTGATTTGATTTATGAGCGGGCTGCTAAAGGATCGGGAAGTGTTGTTAGTATATTACGGCACGAGAATGCAGCTAGACGCGCCGAGTTTCTGTCGGCACTTTGCGAGGCCACGTGCACCCGCATCTGCGCGGAATCACATGCCAACGCAACGTGCACTCAAAAGCAGAACAGCGACGCTCTCCAAGCTTATCGGTTCTCTCTCTTGACTTCCACCTCCCCGCCATGGCTACAGAAACACAGACCGCTCCCGCCGCCCCCGAGCTCACCGTGCTCCACCGCGTCGCCTCCATCCCCCTCATCAACGACTCGCTCAGCGCCGTGCATAACTCGCTCTCCTCGAACGCATACACCCGCTCGCCCTACAACACCGCGCAGGCGCTCTCGAGCACCGCCATCCGCTACTCGGAGCCCATCGCGTCGCGTCTCGCGCCCCTCATCGTCCGCGCAGACGGCTTTGCGAACAAGGCCGTCGACGCCGTCGAGTCGCGCTACCCCTACCCCTTCAAGACGCCTACGGACGAGATTATACATGACCTCAAGGAGCGCAGCGACCACGCCAAGGAGGTCGCGAACAAGACGCTCGACGATAGGGTCCGTACGCCCGCCGCGACCGTCGCGCAGGGCATTGACCAGGTGCGTTGTGCACGTTTCTGCCGTATGCCGCAGCGAGCCCCTTACACTTGTGTCTCTTATCGCGTTTAGAGGTTCGCTCCCCTCATGGACTATATCGAGGCTGCTGTGTCGCGGTTGAACAACGGGCAGACTTCCGCGTCGCCGTCGGCGGAGCAGAAGTACCAGTATCAGCGGGCATTCGCGCTGTCGAAGGACCTCAAGGATCAGGTTTACGAGTACTCGAACGAGCAGCTGAAACTCCTCCAGAGCCACAGTGTTCTTGTGTGAGTTGCGACCCATGCGGCGTCAGTGGAGCACTATCTGATTGCGGATTCATTCAGGCAACGCGCGACCGAGACCGCGCATAACATTTCCAATCTTGCGACGTCTTCGCTCGGTGCCGCCCAGGCGAAGGTGCACTCCATGAGTGACACGATGGTCCAGGAGCTCCAAAAGATTCAGGTAGGCTTCTATATGCCCTGTCGAGGGTTTTCGAACTTTTCTGATCGCGTTGCATAGGCCTCGACCTCCGCCCTTCCCGCCCACCTTCAGGCGTCATTCAAGCCTGTGCAGGAGGGCATCCAGAGCACGATCACGGATCTCTCCACTGTGCTCAAGTCTGAGATTCCGTTGAATGAGAAGGTCACCAAGCTCGGCGACACTGTCCAGGAGCGGGTGAAGCCCGTTCTTGAGGCGGCCACCGTGCGGGTGCAGGAGACCATCAAGGCTGTCACTGCATCTGCCAAGAAAGAGGGCAACGATGTCAAGGAAAATGTGCCGGTGAACGGCAACGGGGCAGCGCACTAAGCTCCCTCCTTCCGTTTCTTTCTGTTCTTTCCGTTTCATCATGTGTGGATGACCCGATTGGAGACATAGACGATAGATTGGTCGCATCATCCCCCCTCCGTTTCCCTCACTCATTGTCATTATTGTGTTTTCTCCTTTGCCTCGCCTATGTATGTTTCCCCTCCGCTCTTCTTAGATTGCCACCAGTAGTCCATGGCGCATACACCTCAGTCCCTCTCGTACAATCACGATGATTTACCAGCCGATACTCTCCTGTTACGTTCATGTACTGTACTCTTTCCCCTCCTTCGCCGCAGATATGGTTTGTAGTATTGCATGTGTATCGAGTTCGCTTTGTTAATGGATAATAGACTTCATGGGTTTTCTGGTTTATTCACGAGTATTTCTTGAATGCGTTGGGGTGTAGAGTGCGTAACGTCATAGCACAAGCGCCCATTATATGCGTAGTCACGAGCATTGCGTAAGCAAATTATGTTCATGGGCGCTAATGCAACAGGCCGTTGCCTTCTGCTGCCACCTCGGCCAGACTGCCTTTCTACTCACCCACCACCTCCTTCCTGCTAGATTGGCCTTCACAATGGACGCGAGCGATGATACGCAGCCGCTGGTGCCGGTGAAGCAGGAGGTGCTTGGAGAGAAACAGCAGGCCAAGCCTAATTTGGACTTGGACTCGCACTTGCAACGGGGCGAGGAGCCTCTGGACTGGGATGCGCTGAGGGAGCGCAGTCTTGAGCCGGGCGGGTTTGGCGCGGATAGGGCGTGGTTATGGTACGATCCTACATGTTATACTGAAATTGAAATGTTGATACTAATGGGCATGGTAGGCCGAGGTTGTTGCACGCGGACAGTGTGCAGGGAAATTATGGAACAGAAGTAGGAACGGAAAGAGTGGATGTGGAGGTAGAGGTAGAGGAGGAGAACATGGAGGAGACGGAGAAGGAGCACGAAGATGAGCGGCAGATTGGGCTGGACACGGATAGAAGCTTTGTCCTGTATCCCGTAGGTGATTCCCGCCCTCCGTCCGTCCGCAACCCTTTGCTCACCACTTCTCTCCCTCTCCCTCTCCTTTTCGCTCCGGCTGAACGTATGCTTACGTGTGTGTGGTGTATGTGTGCACTGCGACAGAGGAGAACCCGACCGACCGCACGCAGCGCCAGCACGCGCTACATGCGCTCATCGTGCAGGTGTTTAGGCGGCATCCTGGGCTGAGCTATTTTCAGGTGTGCTGCCTTTCATTTGCCCCGCTGTGAGCGGATTGCTGTCCGCGTCTCTACTCTCTGCTCTCGAGAACCTCGCATATTCCTCCCTAGATCTCGTCCGTGGATTGTATCTTTGCTGACGCGCAGGATGACAGGGCTACCACGATATCATCACCGTCCTGCTGCTCACGCTCCCGCCGCACGCGCAGTTGCGTGCCGCGGAGCGCCTGAGCCTGCATAGGCTTAGGGACTCGATGGGGCGGACGCTTGAGCCACTTGTTGGGCTTCTTCGGTACGTGCGCGAACACTATATCACCTCAATTATCTTTTTTTCGACGTATGCTTACGGTCGTGCCATATCGGGTAGGGTATTGCAGCGTCTACTGCATCTCGCCGATCCGGCCTACGCCGCATTGCTCGAGGAGTAAGCTCTCCTACCCTTGCCATATCTCTCGGTGCATGAGGTCGGAATGCTAATATACCCGCGTTTTGGTGGTTTGTTTCTGTATAGACAAGCCCCGCTACCCTACCCCGCGCTCTCACACCTCCTCACGCTCTTCGCGCACGACGTGCCGACGCTACCACTCGCGCAGCACATCTTCGACTACCTCTTCGCGCGGCCGCCGATCGCGGTCGTGTATCTCGCCGCAGCGGTGCGTTCTTCCATATTATGAAACCCGGAAATGTGTGGAGTGTGCTGATTCGGTTACAGGTGATGCTCGCGCGCAAAGACGAGGTCGTCAGGCTCGAGGAGGAGGGCGATGAGGGTATGATCCATTCGGTGCTGACGGGATTACCGGAGCTTCTCGATCGAGAAGAAGGTGCGATTGAGACGCCGCCGCCGCCGCCGCCGCCAGGCGATGAGCACGAGCACGGTAAAATGGAACTTGGGGAAGACGTGGTCGCGGCACCAGCGCCAACGTCGGAATCGGAGCCGAGGGAACAGGATGGCGTTGACGTTGTCAAAGGTGAAGAAGAAGCAGCGTTTGTATTGGGCGTGGATGAGAAGCTCAAGCTCGAGGAAGGCGTTACGGTGGCTCAAGGCGATGCAGTGGACGACGATGTTCCTAGCAGCGATAGCACGCCTCTCTCACCACCACTCGAAGAGATGGAGCCCGCTCCCACCGTAGAGCAGGCGATAGCAACCCCAGAGACTTCGGCAGTATCAAATAACCCGGACAACGCGCCTCCCGCACCCATACCTGTACCCGCAACCGAGCTTGCAGACTCTGGGGTAGTAGACGCACCCCCTGCAGACGCCCGTGAACCATCACCC
>SEOQ01000037.1:0-19948 GCA_004679275.1 Dentipellis fragilis
TGGTGGACGAGAGCAGGGCGGGTGAAGACTCTCATGCTGTCTGCATCGATCGCTGCTGACTGGAATGACCAGGGTTTTTGCTCCTAACGAACCAGCTGCGATCGATTCTCGCCTGGACGCTTCTCAAGACCAACTCGTCGCATCCTTACGAGGTCTTTCCTTGGCTTCGTCTCCGATCCCTCTGCGTCCGGACTTCGGAAAAGTGGGAGTCCCAATCAAACTGCGCACCAACTTCTTCCCTGTCCGTGTGCCCAAGGGCCCTCTCTACGAATACGATGTCTCTATCGATCCATCCAAGAATACCGCTGCCAGGAGGGTAAAGCGTCGCATATTCCAACTCGCTGAGACGACCCCCCAATGGGCTGAAGCAGGCTTACGCAACACCGTTGCCCACGACCACAGCGCCAAGTTGATTTCTGCCAGACAATTGCCTCAACCGCTCACGATTCCAGTCCTGTACTATGAAGAGGACGAAGAGGCGCCCAAGGATGGAAAGGGTCAGACCTATACCCTGACCATCAAGTACATTCAGCCCATCGACACGAGCGTTCTCCAGAAGTGAGGTTTCATCTTACTTCTTTGGTCTTGTATTCACCTATATCCTCTATCCAGTTACCTCGTTGGCCAACCCCAGTACCGTGATTATGACATCATGCCGATCATCTCCGCGCTCAATCTTATTCTGGCGGCACACCCGAATCGTTCTGTCGGAAATGGTATCATGGTCGGACGGAACAGGTTCTTCTTCCCGTCCGTGCAGCCTCCCTTTCCCCTTGGCGGCGGCCTCGAGGCCTGGAAGGGCTTCTATTCGTCCGTGCGGCCTGCATTCAAGCAGCTCATGGTCAATGTCAACGTGTGCACGACCGCCTTCTATTCCGAAGGGAACCTCGCTGAGGCTATGATCGCCTTCGAGAACGCAAGCTTTGGCGCCAGGGTGGCCGCGTTCGTGAAGGGTGTCCGAGTGAAGACCGCGCATCTCGGCTACAAGAAGGGCGTCAAGGCCCTTGCGCGTGTTAGCTCGAGGCAGCACAGGTTTGACTGCCCGGAACTCGGTGGCATGGTCACCGTCGAGCAATATTTCCAGAGGAGTAAGCTTTCGTCCAGATTTGATTACCATCGATAGTAACTTCTTTGGGTTGCAGAGTACCGTATCACATTGCGATACCCCGACCTGCCCTGTGTTGACGTCGGTGGCCAGAAGCAAAATTTGCTGCCACCGGAGGTTTGCACGATCCTCCCGGGACAGCCATTCCGCGGCAAGCTTCTCGACGAGCACACGGCGCAGATGATTCGCGTGGCAGCCAAGCCGCCCAACATCAACGCGCAGATGATCACTTCAGGTGGTCTAACGGAACTCGGGTTTAGACAAGGAGCATCTGCTGTCCTCAATGCTTTCGGTGTCTCCATCGGCGACAAGATGGCTGTGGTCCCAGGCCGCATCCTGCCTCCGCCAGGCATCAAGTACGGCAAAGGCGAACCTCGTGTTGACGAGCGTGCAAGCTGGAACCTGCGCGACGTGAAGTTTGCTGTTGGCGGCAGACTGGACAGCTGGGCTGTTCTTCTCATCAAGGACGGTAACAACCGAGAGGAGTTCCAGGACGCCAATGACCCTGAACTGCGCAAGACCATGACCGGTTTTGCGAAGATGTGCTCCGTCAGCGGGATGCAAGTGTCTCGGGACCCTCCGGTTGTTGTCGAGGCGAGGCTGCCCCGCAAGGATCCCCAGGACCCCATTCGTGGAAAGGCTATCGGCCTCATCCGTAACACCCTTACCGGAATCAGGCCGAAGCCAAGCATGGTCATGGTCATCCTCTCGAACGGTGACAAGCACATCTACTCCGGGCTGAAGCATCTGTGCGATGTATACCTGGACGTGCCTACGGTTTGCGTGCAGTCAGGGAAAATCAGGAAAGATCGTGGCCAGCCACAGTACTTTGCGAATGTGGCGCTCAAGCTCAACATGAAGATGGGAGGTGTCAATCACAGACTAGACGACCAAATCATGGGTCGCCTGCAGAAACCCTCGACCATGTTGGTAGGTATGGATGTTACGCACCCGGGTCCCTCCACTGTCAAAGGCACGCCCTCGATTGCTGCTGTCGTGGCCAGCGTGGACAGCAGCTTCGCGCAGTATCCTGCGAGTCTTCGCATGCAAGAGTCGAAGAAAGAGGTAGGTTCTAAATTGTGCTTTCCCACATTTACAAATCCTAACCGTTTGGCAGATGATCACGGATCTGGAGAGCATGATGGTGGAAAGGCTGGAGCTGTACAGAAATCGGAATAAGGGGGCTCTCCCCGTGCGCATCCTCGTATATCGCGATGGTGTATCCGAGGTAAGTGACCATCCCTTCTTCAAGAGAAACCGGCTGACAATGTCGTCCTGTAGGGCCAATTTTCCATCGTAGTCGAAGACGAAATTCCGAAGATGAGGCTGGCCTTCCGGAAGTTCGACACCGCGCAGGGGCCATACAGACCCAAACTGACAGTGGTCATCTGCGGCAAGCGGCATCACACGCGTTTCTACCCGACGGACCAGCAGCACGCCGACCGCGACGGGAATCCGCGCCCGGGCACCGTCGTCGACCGCGGGATCACCGCCGTGTACGAGTTCGACTTCTTCCTGCAGGCGCACGGCAGTCTGCAGGGCACGACGCGGCCGACACACTACTTCGTCGTATGCAACGAGATGGAGCTCAAGGCGGACGATCTGCAGGTCCTCACCAATGCCGTGAGCTACACGTTCGCGCGCGCGACGAAGGCCGTGAGCCTCGTCTCCCCAGCGTACTACGCCGATCTCGCGTGTGAGAGGGGCCGCTGCTACTTGCACAAGCTTCTCCAGGGCTATTCGGGTGCTGGTGTCACGTCGGCGAGTGGCTCGAATGCGGAGAACGAGGCCGTGCGTGAGGCGCAGGGCCTTTGGCGGAATGGAGTCTCTGGCAAGCTGAAGGATATCATGTTTTACCTGTAGGATTATGCTCTGGATACGCCTGTGCCGTGATATGTTTGTAATCTATCACTCGTGAGATGTCATGTACGAATAGGTCGTTGTAGTTTTTCTGTCTCACAATATACTCTGTTGTTTTGTAAGGAGTTCAGTGTTGAAAGTATCCCTGTTGTCAAGGCGACAGAACACTCTGACCGAACTATCGATGATAAAAATATACAGTGAGATACCCATAGTATAAATGTCACGACCTCGTGAGCTAGAAAGCAACCAATGGAAAATACGATGTGCCTTCCCCGAAATGCATGAATGAGATCGTAATGCGAGATATAGAGTCCATAGATAGGCGTGAGATGTAAAAGCTTTCACAATTGAATGTGAGAACGCGAATGATGTCTACAACAGTAAGAATGGCGTACTCGTGAGGTTCTTCGATATCAAGCTCTTGTTTCTTCAGATGGGCTAGACGCCTTCAAGATAGCCCGACCTGACGTCGAACGGACCGAGCCAGTGGATTTCTTGGATACTTGACGCGGAACAAATAGAGATGAAGGCGGCTTGCTAACCACGACGGGTGGCTTGCCAGCGCGTGAATCGACGAGATTCGTTGGTGAAACAGACCCAGAGTTGCTCGCAGGAGAGGCGTATCCACTGTCCGTAACATCAGCGCTGTGTGAGCCCGAGCTAGAGCATGGACTGCTGGATCTATCTTTTGTCGTGGAGGGTAGGATGTGCGAAAGGTTCGTGGAGTTTGATAGCACAGCAAGTTCCGGTTTCTGCGGTACATCTCCCGTTTCTCCTATAGGTCGCCATTTCCCAGATGAGCCTTGCCGTCGAGCTGATGAACGTTCACGTGTGTCGTTGTCATTCGAGGAGGATAAAGCCCGACGGGAGTTTTCTGAGCCCTTCTCGCCGCGAGAGCTTTGGATACTGAGGACAGTCGACTTCGAAGGTGCTGGTGATGCATTGCCACTAGAATCGTCGTTTTCCGAATCTTCCTGCGGTAAACCCCGGTCGAATATATCATCGAGGGCCAACTTCTTTTGAGCCTTTCCGCTTGAGGTTTCCGCCAAGCCCAATGACTGCAGTTGACCCACCAGGTCTGCAACATCATCTCCTTTCGCAGCTTTGAGGCGGAACTTAGCAGGACCCGTTGGGATTTGAGTTTTCCGTGGTAATGAACCCGAAACAGTAGAGGATGCATTTGTTGAAGAATCCTTCTGAGCAAGCTCTCCAGCAGCATCATTTTGAGAGCTTGACGGGCTGGCAATGCTGATGGCCTGCAAACCATCGATAAGCGCAGAAATAGGGTCGTGAATAGCCGAGGAAGGCGTAGGAACAACAGTATTCTGGTCCTCTTTGGCCGAAGGGGGCACGACGGGTCGATACCTGGAAGTTCAGAATCAATGAATTAGCATCACCTTCACTACATCCTCTAGAAACAAAAGATACTGGCCAGGGGTCTTGGACGGCAATGTCATGCGCGCGTAGGACTAGCGGGTGTAGCAGAAGCATCCCGAAATCAGTGGCGGCAGCAGGATCGGTACGATAGTATATTCCAATCGCGGCTTTCAAGGAGGAAGCAAGTACGGTGCTAGAGCATGCTGTGGGTGGCATGTCACGGAAAGGAGTCTTGACTTCAGCGTTTGGTGCAGCAGATGAATTCGTTCGCTTGTCCTGGTCCTTGCGGAAGAACATGAAGGGAGCTAAATCCATTGCCGACGCAATGTCCGCCATCGTCACATCATTGACGATGAAAGCCGTGATTGTCTACCATAGTTATCAGCCTGTGAAACGCAAGGGAGACATAAATATGTATATGCTTACCGTAGCTAAATGAGGAGCCTTTGCAGTCGCCTGATGATACCGCGGCCACAGGCGCATGAACGTCTTGCAGATCCACATGCACAGAAGGTGAGAAGCAACTTCGATCTCATCGCAGTGAGGCTCCTCCAACAGGCCCTCCGGAGAGAACACAAAGTTCGTCGATGCCGGCAAAGCCTTCGTGAGCGCACGACCCTTGTCGGCGAGGAAGTCCCCCTTGTAGCCCAGATAGTCCAGAAACTTCGATTGAAATTGCGTTTTGACTTCGTTTCCGTTGTTGATGTGCCGGGACTTGATGCCGCGGGGTAAATCGCGGTACCAGAAGTCGCATGTCGCGACTTTGATTATGGGCTCGAAGAGTGTGCGGAGCCAGCGATATAGCTTCTTCCATCCGTGTTGCAGATATACTGCGCCGGCGTATGCTTCAAATAGATCTGCGAGAACCTTAGGAGGAGATTCCTTCGAGAGGGGATTCCACTTGTCCAATTCGTCACGGTCTGGGGCATCCAGCGCGGCATGTTCGTGAAGGTGAAGATGGAAAGACAAGCGTCCAAAGGTATCGTTGTTACAAATCACTCGTCGAACGGCCTATAATCGAGTCAAATAGAAGAAGACCAGAGAAGACGTGTATAGGCATACCATGTGGTGGTCCTTATTTATCCTCACCGCGTCTACGAGGAGAGCCGTCGCGAGATTGACGCACCTGTCGCCGAGGAATTCCAGCAGATCGTTATTATTCGGCGAGTGTCGCCTAGAGTTCCGAGTACGAAGCAGCAGTGATTCGGGCAGGGAGGGGATGTCACTAAGTTTTGGTCGGTTCTTGACCAGATTGAGGAAGTCTTGAAGGCATGTCAAGGATCGCGAGTCCGCTGGCGGCATAGTCGTAGCAGTGCAGGTCGTGTCGAGAGATGGCGATAGTAATGTTGAAGAAGAATAGGACGAGATGTAGGGTAGCTAAATACTTATTGTTAGCCGTGCATGAGGTTGAGTTTGCGCCGAAGCCGGCGGCAGACAATAGCTTGAGCGCCGAATTCCCCGGGACAGCCGAACCGCGGCCAAAGCGCGTCCACATCAACTTCGTCACATGACCGACGCGTCGTGATCACGAGATAGCGGATGGAATTTCTCTACTTTTACAACAGTTTCAAACTTTGTTTGCGGTAGTATCTGCGCTAGAGGGCCCCTCTTGGCTACAATCTGAAGTAGCATTTTGTACGTCGGTTGTGTCCGCGCCGCGGACTTTCACTTGAACAAAGGTTCAAAGCACTATGTTTTAGACTTGATCAGCCCTGCCATCAGGTCAAAGCTGTTTCCATCCGGTTGGAGGTCAATGTATCCCTCTTCGCCCCCTCCCCATGCCGTGCGCTCCGGAATTGTCCTGAGTAGACCATGGTCGAGAGTGATACCCAGAATTCGGACCGAGCGAGGCGGAGTGACTGTAGTGAGCGTTACGAGCTGGTCTCTGAGGATGTGGAAACAGGGGCCTTCATTAGAGACGATAAGTAGTAGTGTAGGTTATATGTGAGCTTACGAGTGCATCCATGCGTCCAGATACGCATCTTCGAAAGGCGCCCAGCTGCCGCGACCTTGCACGAACGTGTTCCACAGCACCTCAAATTTGGCCAGAATCACGGGGAGTACCGCTTCCGTCCTCAGCGGTGGTTGGCCAGAGTTCAACAGACTCAGCGAGGAGATAGGTAGGGGTGTAGAGACATTGAGACCGCATCCTACGTGCGCGATAGGTAAATATATCTGATGTGTAGACCCTTAGACTCACCGATGACGATGTCGACCTTCCCGCCAGAGAAACTCGTGTTTACGAGTATACCACCGACCTTTTTCTTCTCTCCACCCCGCTCGATGTAGATATCATTCGGCCACTTCAACCTTGCGTTCGCCCCTCCATCGGCTCCGAGAACCTCCTTATCTCTACATGCGTTGACGACCGCTAAGCCAAACAGATACTGTACAAAGACGAGACGGCTGGCCGGAAAGGAGGCGAGAGAAACGCGCAGAAGGAGCGAGAACTGCAGGCACCCGTCGGGTGAGAGCCATGTGTTGCTTCCGCGGCCGCGACCAGCAAGCTGGTGCGTGGCGAGGGAAAGGATTGGTGGCGGAAGGTTGCTCGACAGATGCTGATTTCTGGCAGAAAGTTTATGGTCAATAGTAAGCGCAATGGGGTTGTTTGAAATCAAACGTACTTGTCCAACATCGTCTGCGTGCTTGTCACAGCCTCTCCATACAAAAGCGCCTCGCCGACCCCATAACTGCCTTCTTCCGACATATCGGCAAGACCGTTCGCTTCGCGCGTCTCCGCTAAATTGTCAAAGTACAGCTGAATCTCGAATTTCGGTGTCACGGCTAAGGACGGAATGACGGTGGGTGGAAGGACGACGATTGCCTTAGGCGTCTCGCCGTGTGCGACATCAGAACGAGCTTGCTGCAACAGTTCAGACGCTGCTTCTGGAGTACAGAAATGGAAGCCAAATGTATCGGCGGTATCCTTGAGGATGAAAGATGGTGACGTCGCCGAAGAGGTGGTAGAGAAAGCCTCAGGCGTAGGGACACCGAGGGACGCGAGGATAATTTGGGTGGTAATCGGCTTCGACGTGACGAGAAACTGGGGAAGGGGTCGATGAGGTGGAGATGCAGTGGGTGCTGCGATCTCTTCCTTGGCGTCTGCCGATCCGGATGGTACGGAAAGCCCTGTGCTTGAGACTATATTCTGAAGGAAAATTTGTAGCCGATGATTGCCAGACTGGATGATGTCCTCGGTGAAATTAACGGCCCATGCGGAAATGTGACCTTCGCCGACCGAAAGCTCTACAGCAGCAATATTTTGTCTTTTTGTCTCTGCGACATCCGATGATGCCTGATCCCATTGTGCGAGCATAGACCCAGAGGCAGCATCCGAAAATGGTGAAGAGAGACCAACCACATCGGATACCAGCTGCCCAGTGCGTAGGCGGACATTGCCACTGCGCAGCTCAGGAACGACGACCGGGGTGGTTGGGGAGATATGCTTCCTCGATCGGGAATCATAGAACTGCAATTGACCTTCCCCATTCCGCCTCGCGCTCACCAGCATATCCAACCCTAGCGTGAGCATGCGGCCGCCATTTTCGACATACCTCTGCAAGGCTTCTCCCGCCTTCGGAGGCATCGGCAGGCCTGTTCCAACAGGACCATTCGGCTGAAGGACAAGAAGAGCGCACGATTTCTCCCAAGGATGCGATGCGAGAGAGGATGCCGTGATTGCTTGAACTGTGTAGAAAGGATGCAAGATCGCACGTAGCAGCGTCACAAGTGCTGGAGGATCTGTCGCGGTTGAGCCGGCCGCAGTCTGCGTGTAGACCAAGACATCCATGTATAATCAAGATGCGTCGTTATACTGCAAGAAAATGAGCAACGCTGAGGCATTGAGAAAGTGTACTTACATACAGCTTCGAACTGGATAGATCTGAGTTGATCTGAGATGTTGATGATGGCACACAGGATATGTAAGGACCATGTGGCTGTGCACCAGGCACCCAACATTGACCCGCTCGGCCGAGCCAAAAAATGGTGACTGAGCTCGTTGCAGTTTGCGAAGTGACAACAAGACTGCCTGATGCTCAGGCTCGGGTGCAGAAAGTAAGTGAGGATCTCTCCTCCAGGCTCTTTGATTCTGAGAGGGTGTCAAGGACTCATTTAGATGCATAAGCAGTGCTGAGAAATCTGTTCCTAGTCGCGTCGTAGGCCAATAAGGCAATGGAAAGACCTCCCGGTCGTGTAAGTACCCCCTTGTGTACCCTGCGAACTCCGAGTGAACATGCCCCTATACAAATCCCATAGCCTTACGTGAACATCTTCACGAAACTCACGGTTCTCGAGATATCTGCAGCTGACCTTGCAGCGCAAAATACGGGCAGCTGGCTCGCGCATTCTAGGTAGCGAGCCGAAGAAGTCCACAGAGAGCAGCGCAGTGTAGGATCCTCAACGTCGGGACCCCCAGGAGCAATCTGTCTGTAGTGCTCGCCGTCCAAGACCTTTGTTCAGGTCCGGTCCGGGGAAACAGTGGATCGCGATGGCCATGCCGACTGACGCCGACATCCCCGGATACGCGCTCATTTTCACGACGATGACGCGGACAAGGGCTATTCCGCAGCGGCTGTGTGTTTCGTGCATGTTCAAGTGCAGACCAGGTCTCGGCGCCCATACGCTGACGTCCAAGTTTTTCCCGGGGAAGTGATCTGACAGATCCCGAAGAGGCCTACTTATATAGCCCTCCTTCGGCTGCGTGCGTGCGTGCGTGCGTGCGTGCACCGCGCATTTTCATCCACTCCTACAATGTCGAGTGCGTCCTGCTTCTTTTCTCCGAGATGCGTAGCCGCTAATCGTCGGGTTTGTCAGCGCAGTTGAGTTGTCAGAGTCACTGTATGGCTATGTCCCTACAGAATGGATCTGCGCACTCTTTGTCGCATTATTTTCATTAACCACATGCAAGTACTTCCTTTCTTCTGCATCGCGACTTTCCCTTATCCAACTGCGTGACAGTACTTCATATCGGCGAGGCCACTTGGACACGACTATGGTGGTTGTTCCCGACCGCTGTTCTCGCCGGACTATTGGAGATCTTGGGATGGGTCGGCCGACTATGGTCTAGCAAGAATCCGGGTCTGCTAGACCCGTATCTTATGCAGTACGTGTCAGGGTGTTCCGATTGCTCCTACGCTCTCTGACCTTACTGCGATAGGATCATCTGCACCATCCTTGCTCCAACACCGCTCGTAGCAGCAAACTTCGTGATATTGGGCCGTATCATCACTCGGCTAGGCGTTAGGTATAGCCGACTTAGTGCGGGCTGGTGTAAGTCCATCCCATTCACTGTTGCCATCTACATGTATTGATTCCAAAGACAGACACAATATTGTTTTGCTCATGTGTATGTTCGGTCGCCCACCTTTTGATCTATCTTCTTGCTGACACGTATTATACTCCAGGATATCATCGCTCTTGTTGTACAAGCTGTAGGTGGAGCTTCGGCTGCCACCGCCGTACAGGAATTCAAGGATCCCTCGAAGGTACAAGATCTCTCTACAATCGAATGCGAAGGAGCTTTACTGATTCTCCACGTAGGGTGGAAACATCATGTTGGGGGGTATCGTCTTCCAACTAGGTACGCTCTGACTATTCAGACGGTCATCACTATGCTCATACCCGCGCCCACAACAGCCGCCATCATCGCCTACGTCGCGCTCGCCTCCGAGTTCCTCACCCGTTATTGGCTCGATAGGCCCCTTCACCGAAACGATGAAATACTGGGCGAACAGAAGGAGAGGCCACATATGAGTCTCAAGATGAAGCAGATGATCTTCGGGCTCATCATGATGACCGTGTTGATTTTCATCCGGTTCGTACCGTCTCGCGCCAACCAGAACTCCCATCTATCTATCTATCCATCTTCTCATATATGTTCACCCAACAGATCTGTCTATCGTACAATTGAGCTTTCAAATGGTTGGTCAGGAAGGATCATCGAGACCCAGGTGTATTTCAGTAAGTACCCACCGCATTTACGTCGTGATCTCGGACTTTGCTCACCGTCTTCGCACACAGATGTACTCGATGGCGCTGCGATCTGTCTCGCGATGTTTTTCCTCAACGCGTTCCATCCCGGTTTCCTCCTTACCCTGGACGAGGAGTCTCAGTCCACCATATACGGCGGCGAGCCGAAGGACGAGGAGAAGAAATGATCGTCTACCCATATTCATCAGCAGTTTCCTGGCTCCCCTCCTTCCTTCTTGACACCACACGATACCGCCTGGATACGGACGCTGCAACTAGTACTTTTAAACGGTAGATTCCTCGATGTAGACATGTCATTACACTAGAACCTCCCATTACATTATCATATATGATCCATTCCTTCCTCCTGTCAACTCGTGCGCGTTGCCTATTGTCTACGCACTCTTCCGCTCAACGCGAACATTAGTGAGCATCCCAACTCTGACCCGCGGTTTCTCCTCCCGCCTGGGAGCGGACGGGTCAATATCCCAGAGCGAATCTCCCTCGAGTTCCTGCACGCGCGCGCGGGGAGCCTCAGGCCTTGATGCATGTTCGCTCCGAGCTGGTGTCTGTTCCTCAACTGTTGATGTCTGCTCCACAGCCGCAGATTTGGATTTGGTCTGCCTCTTCGCCCCATGCACCTTCTGCACGACAGCATTGCGTTTCGCCGACTCAGCGGCCTTCGGCACGGCCGCAGCATACTTGGCCACCGTCTCTTTCGCCGCCGGGGCCGTTGCACCTGACCCACGAGCTCGAGACAGCAGAGCTGCCTTCTTTGCATTCGACGCCTGAGCATTGTTACTAGGACTGGGATTTGTCCAGAAGTTCTTATCGGATCCGATGGACGGGTCGACAGGCACTCGCTTCGTGACCTGCCACGGCTCATCGACAGACGCACGCACGCGCGTTACGAGCGAGACGGCAAGGGGCACGCGCGTCGGAGGGGCCGCTGTCGCTGATGTTGGGCCAATCTTGCTCTCGATTGCCTGAGTCGGCGGGCGAGGAGTGGGTTGCTGGAGCTGGGCTTGTGATGTCCTCTCAGTAGCCTGGGGAGGGGCTGGGGAGATATTAGGCTCTTCGGAGGGTTGGGTTGGATTGCTAGAGAGGGGACGCGCATCGGTCGCAGAGCCCAAGGAAGATCGCAGACGTTGGAAGACAGGTTTTGAGGGAGACGGCATATGTGTAGCCTGTAGAGAGCAGGATAGACGCAGGGGACAGAGGAGAACGCTAGAATCTGGGGAGTAGTGACTGAGCAGGCTGGGCCGTCAGAGAACCTTCTGAAGCGAGCGGGGTGGGGAGAAGCTGATCAGAGGGCTGAAGTGGACGCTCTCATCAGTGGCCTTATAAGCCGCTGGCACACAAAAACCCCTGGATGCCACGAGGGACACAAAGTCATCACGACTGAGGACGCTATATCTGGTGTCGGAGCAGCGGAGGTGAATACAATAGCAGCAGGCGCTTACTGAGCTCATCCCTGAAAAGCACCGTCTCCATGACTACATTGTTGGATGCGGACGAGTCCTTCGTTGGTACAATGCCTTGTCGCAAGCGACGAGCTGGGGTCTGAGCCGGGGTGGAACAAAGCCACGTGTCTCCTTTTGGGTATTTGCTTGTGTGCGCGAGAGCGGCCGATTGGTGGCCTTCCAGATAAAAAGAAACTCTAGAGCACGAAAGACTGTGAGTGATACAAGACTGTGTCCGTCTGAAACCTCACAGACAAATCACAGCAGCCGGTGTGGGGCACCCAGACAGCCGACGTCGAAGCCATTCTAGCTGGTAGACTTGGCGAAGACAATTGACTTAGTGAGGCAGTCGTTGAAGTGGCAAGAGTGGAGGCGTTCGAGTGGGAGAACAATGATCATGAGGACAGTGCCATAGAGAGAGAATTTGAAACGAAGTGTTTGGCCGAGCCGCCGCTGCGCGAACTGCCACGTTCTTTGCCATTATTTGTCCCGATATCATCTTTGAACTTAGGCTTGCATCTAACGTCAGTAACGGGTTGCTCCGACGAGGATAGCTGCGTCCGGCCACTTCACCCTACATGTTTGAGTCGTCTCAAACATGGTTTCAAAGGCGGTAGGAAAGACATGCGCAGGTATGTTCATTCTGAGAAATCTTTTTCGACAAACACAGATTTTCTCAGCTGATGGCACCGAGATGGTTTATGTCGCTTTGCTTAGGGCCTAGATCCCATGTAAGTATCACTGGCACGACACTGACATTCCAACAATCCATTCACTTATGGTCCATCGCGTGACCCATGAAGCTATGAAGGTTCTGATAGACGCCGGCTCTAACGCGGCTCATGAGACCAGATCCTCCAAAAACACGCCTGCAGGCATGACCATCCTTGGCACTTTGACTTCTTATAACCTCCGACAGCGTGGGCCAGCCATGTCGGCACTCCCACATAGGCTGGGAAAGTCGTATGCAAATGCACTGCACTTCGTTCATCACCCCGCATCGGGCTCCCTTCAAGCGTTCAATCGTAGCCACTATGCTGCCCGTCGCCATCTCCGACGCTGTCGAACGGATGCTGAAATTCATGGATTTCTCTCTTCTCGGCGTGCTACTTCTGGCCTATGTCATGTACGAGATCATGGAGTACAGCATGCGCAGGCGACGGATGCCCCCAGGGCCTCGCGGGATTCCTTTGATTGGGAATCGCCACCAGATGCCAGTTGTCAAGCCATGGAGGCAGTTCGCAAAGTGGAACAAGCAGTATGGTGTGTCGTGCATCGTGAATCCCATCGAAATTTATCACTACTCAACCTCGTCCTTAGGTCCTGTGGTTTCTCTTTTCCTCGGTCGTACACCCGTGATAGGTCCATACATGTTCGAGCTACGTTGAAATGACTTTCCCTGAACTACCGTCCGTACAGTGTTGGGCACGGCCCAGGCCGCCTGGGATCTGTTGGAAAAACGCTCGGAAATCTATTCCAGCAGGCCTCGCTTTATTGTCGCGTATGAAAATCATTCCATGTTCAACAGCTATCTACTAATCTACTTGCCTCCTCGCGGCCATACCTTCAAGGGGTGAAATCCTGTCAGGCAACCAGCGCGGGCTCATGCTACCCGTCGGAGAGGGTTGGCGTAAGTTCCGCCGAGTATGTTCAAATTTCACGCATCATTTGAATATGGTTATAAACCTCAGCGTCTTTGACAGGTCTACCATGCCGGTTTCCACTCACGAAAAGCGAACACTTACCGAGACATTCAATCTCTAGAGTCCAGATTGCTAATGCATCAATTGTTGCACAAGCCGAAGGATTATGAGCGACATATCCAACGGTTAGTCGAGAGATGCTCTTACTATCCGGATAGCTGACCCCTTGTTGTGCTCGAAAGTTATGCCGCTAGTGTTGTCGTCTCCGTTTCCTATGGCAAACGCATAGACAGTGTTGACGAGTTCATTGTGAAGGAAAATATGGATTCTATGGCTTGTGTGTACCACACTTTGTCATGTTTTTAAGCACCTCTGACCATTGGCAGGAAGACTTGACAAGGTGAGGTGCGATGATCCCGATCTCCGTCAGTCAGACTGAGGATGCGGGGACTGCACATGAACCAGCGTAAAGTAAGCCTTAGATTTTCCCCGTCGTCGCGGTATCTCACGGCCATTCTTAGCATTCCTGGAAAATACATCGTTGAATCGTGGCCCTGGCTTTTGAAACTACCTGTAGGTCTTCTCATTCCCCTATGTTCTGCTAAACACATTTCCGGCTCCAGAAAAGCTTGCAATGGTTCCGCCGAATCCCCGAGATCCGTCGGCAACGGGAGATCAAATTCCTCGTTGGTCTGCTCGACGAAGTCAGAGCTCGGATTAACGACGGCAAGTCACTTTTTCCACGGTCTAATCATAGTGTAACTGCTCACTAATTGACTTGGACAAAGGGACCTGCCCACCTTGCTTGGCTTCCGTCGTACTGGCGGAGAACGAGAAGCTGGGGCTAAGTGATATCGAATTGGCATACACGCTCAGTTCTCCATTCGGAGCTGGGATCGAGACAGTAAGCGTGCACACAGCACCTAATCGTCGCAACAAGTATTCATGCTATCGCCCAAGACCTCTGCCACGATTTTCGTATTCATCTGTAAGCAACTCTGAGTCACTGGCTTGCATGTTCGCAATTGAACGACGCCCCTCAGTGGCCATGCTTCACTTCCCCGGTCCCATGCACAAAGCTCAAGCCGAGCTCGACAGAGTAGTAGGACCCGACAGACTACCCGACTTCCAAGATGCAGAAAGTCTCCCTTACGTCCGAGCTCTGATAAATGAGGTGTTCCGTTGGAGACCCGTCGCCGTCCTCGGCGGCACACCACATGCAAGTACAGCAGATGACGAATACAACGGCATGTGAGTACTCGTGCCGGCGAGCCTGAGATAGATGGTGATGGCCACAGGATATCGAATGATGTTCATGGCCTCTCTTTTCCCCTTCCAGGTTCATACCCAAAGGCTCAACCGTTTTCGCGAATNTCGAGTAAGGCCGCAATCAACCACGCTGTGCACCTGACTCTCACTGACGTCCATGCGATTACTGTCCTCCAGCGGGATAATGCGCGACCCCGACACGTTCCCCGACCCAGATGCATTCATGCCTGAGCGCTGGCTGCCCGAGACCAGGACGAGCACGCACCCGCGTCTCCAACTCGACACCTTCGACCTCCCCTTCGGATTCGGGAGGCGCATCTGCCCCGGCCAACACCTCGCATCGAACTCGGTGTTCATCAACGTCTCTCGTATACTTTGGGCCTTCGATATCCTGCCCAAAGAAGGCGCCCCACTGCCTGATGTGTGGGCATTCTCAAACGGGTTCAATTCCTGGCCTGAAAGATTCGAGTGCAAGATCGAGGTGAGGAGCGAAAGAGCCAGGGAGTGTATCGAGAGGGAGTGGGAGACAGCAAAGGAAGCGTTGGGAAAATGGCAGTAATATCGCGACCGACGAACCGAAGTCATTGTGCTTGTATCTTGCTATGTTTTGACCTTTATGCGAACAGCACTCACACTATTCCAGCGTGAAGCAGTCGTAACTGTTATGTTTCAAAGTAGTATACATCAGATCCGAAGTACAAAGCATGAAGCAAAAAAGGTCGTAAGAATGTGATGGGAAGCATAGATAGTCTCACTGCCAGCGGCCCAGCGCTTCTTTGGCGGCCTCCCATTCGCGCTCCACGGTATCCTGCACAAGCTGGCTCCGCACGGTGATCTTGGCCGGGAAACTCTGAGGCCACGAGTTGGAACCATTCGTGAACGCCCAGGTGTCCGGCAGGTTGTCGTTGTCGACAGGCTCGAAGTTGTATGCCCAGAGCATGCGCGTGACGTTGATGAAGACCGAGTTGCCTGCGAGGTGCTGGCCAGGGCAGATGCGCCGCCCGAACCCGAAGGGCAGATCGAATGTGTCGAGTTGCAGACGAGGGTGCGAGCTCGCCAGTGGGTGGCCTGGCAGCCACCTGCCCGGAACGAAGGCATCGGGGTTGGGGAAGGTACCAGGGTCTCGCATGATGCCACTAATGGTCAGACAAGGAGAAGTCAGGCCGGTTCTCCGAGAGCAAGGAGCATGTACTCGAGTACATGTACTCACTCCAAGTTCGCAAATACTGTAGTTCCCTTCGGGATAAACCTAGATGGAAAGCTTTGCATCAGCATCGTCTAAAGCTTGAAAAGAGGTCGACTCACATTCCGTTGTATTCGTCATCGGAAGTACTGGCATGAGGCGAGCCTCCAAGCGCAGCAACAGGCCTCCAACGCATCGCTTCATTGATCACCGCGCGAACATAAGGCAAGCTGTCGACGTCATTCCATTCCGGCATGCGGTCCTGGCCGATGACCTTGTCGATTTCTGCCTGTGCTTTCCGCATCTCCTCGGGGTGATGCAACATCGCCACTGAAACATGTCAAATGGAAGCTGTAAAACTTGGGCAGCGATGAACTCACATATAAACACCAGAGTTGTGCCAGCCGTCTGTACACGAAGAGTCAGATCGGCTTCTGACCAACATGGGGTCGCATGTAAGAAACTTACCGTTTCGATCCCTGCGCCGAATGGCGAGCTGACGGTGTAGGCAACCTGAAGCTCGCTGATACCCATCTTCTCTCGGTTCTCCAAAGCGTCAGCCGCAAGACACGGAGGGCAAGTTCCTGCTTCGACGCGTGTTTTGACGTCGCCCAGAAGGTGCGTGAGGAGCTTGATGTCCCGTTGGCGGCGAATTTCAGGCATGCGACGGAACCATTGCAGAGATTTCTGCAACCGCAATGTTATACCTGTAAATGGTGGGATGGACATCGGGGTTCAGGACGTACAGGAAGGTTCAAGAGCCAAGGCCATGTTTCCACGATGTATTTACCGGGAATGCTAAAACGAAACGAAGTGGATTAGATTCGCTCTGATCACATCGTATACGCATTTTACGCACTTTAAACTGGGAAGGTTCGACTTAAAATCAATTACTCATGAACGATGATACAACAACTTACCTGGTCATGTCTGTAGCGACAAAGAAGTTAGGAAGCGATCGGAAAAACTGCCGGACGGGAGGGAGGACGCACATGACATAGCATCCATGTTCTCCTTCACAATCCATTCATCGACGCTGTCGATACGCTTACCGTAAACAACGGACACCACCACGCTCGCCGCGTAACTGTAAGACACACCCAGTTCAGAAACATGCACTCCTCAAACAAAGCAATGTACAAACCGTTGGATGTGCTTCTCGAAATTCTGCGGATCGTGCAAAAGCTGGAACATGAGCAATTTCGACTCCAGAGACTGGATGTCTCGGTATGTGTCCGCTTTGCGTGAGTGAAAGCCGTTATGGTAGACCTGTAATGGTGCATCATCAATATCGAAAACCCCCGATGCGAGTTGCAATTATCTGACGCACACGTCGGAACTTGCGCCAGTTCTCTCCTGCAGGCATCATGAGTCCCCGCATGTTGTCAGAGAGAATCTCGCCCCTTAGGAATGGCGTACATCGTCAGTCACGGATATCAGAGAAGGCTCACCATGACTTACGCCATGATGAAGCGCGGTCTGCTCGAATAAATGTCAGAACGTTTCTCGAGCAGATCCCAAGCAGCCTGCGCTGTGCCCAATACTGAAAAGAGTCTCCGTCAATAAAGCGTTTAGTATCAGAAAGTACAGAACAATCTACCTATAACAGGCGTTCGGCCCAGGAAGAGTGATGTCACCGGACCTATACAGGTGATCGATATTTAGTCATTAACCGAGCCTCGAGATCGAGGCAACAAAATGCCCCAGAGTACATCGAGCTCACCATACTCTCTGTTCCACTGAGCGAACTTCCGCCATGGCTTGATAGAAGGCACCTGGTGTCGGTTACCTATCCACGGTACCCCACGGGGCCCCGGAGGCATCTTCCGTCTTCGTGCGGCATAGTCTATGAAGGTATAGACGACGTAGGTGATGAGCAGAACGAGGGAAGTAGACAAGACCAGGTTGCCCCGAAGATTGTCCAGCACAGAGCGAAGCATCTTCAAGCCGATGGAGCAGTCGTGGCAGCACAAGGACAAGGACCGACATTGATTAAGACCGAATATATAGCGAGCGCTTTCGGTTGGCGGAGATATTGTTTAACCTGGCCATGAGAATTAAAGGTGGTTTATAGACATCGGTTGTTTTGCTCAGGCAAATTGGTATCTACCCCGCAAATGAGGGGCGTGTAATCCCCCGGAATGCGGGGAAGCGCGGGCAAAGTTGATCATCTCGAGGTCAGATGAAGCTCGATCGTTGTCGCATGAGCTCTGGAGATAGTAGCACAGATATTGTGGAACCTGAGACCAGGAGGAACACAGTACGTATACATAATACTCGGAAGGACCGTTCACGGCTACACCGGGGAGGCCGATTTCAAGCTCCGTCGACCGAGTGCGACCCCTTCGCCGTTCCTCGTACAAAACTAGTATACATTTGTATTGCTATTGCTACAAACATCGGAAGAGAAACAGACCATTGGTATCAAATACAGTATGAGGCTCAAGCGGGCTCAGGTGGAGACCGATTATCTCCACGACTCGACCTTTGCTACCGATGCTTCGCGCTCTTTCGCAGCCATCTCCTCCCGTCGCTTTGCTAACATGTCTGCCGATATCCCAGCGGTAAGGTGCCAAAGGCAGAAGACGGTGTCCATGTTGTCCATTTCGTCAGGTCCAGTGTTGGAGCGACGGGCGTGTCGCTTGCTCCACTCCGCGTCCCCTTCAGCAGCTTTACGTTTCTTTCCGAGTCTTTCTTCATCGAGTCGCTTCCGTTCTGCTTCTTCTTTGGTCACCGGACCCTCGGCGGGGCAGTATAGTCTCTGGAATGGCTCTAGTAACTCCCGGAGGTCCTTCATGGGTCCACCAAAATGATGGCTGATTGCGCTAGCGTAGACGGCATCGAAGAGCACATCCGGAGGCCAGGAGGCCATGTCCTCGTCCAGGGCAGGAATTCGGATGGCCGAACCAGGTGGTGTGTTCCCAATTGGCCCTGGAACCATTGGGTTCAGGTCGTTGACATTAAATATGTGGGCCGTGAATCTCGTCATGTCCACCGTCTCGGTTCCAACTTGTATGACGTCCTCCGTCTCCATAGCAAAATTTGGCGTCTGCATAGCGAAGGTCTCATCAATCCCAGATCAGACATCAGATGAATTGGACATACACGTACCCTCAAAATCGCGAAATCCTTACCCAGTGCCTTATGTGCTGGCAAGTAGAGGAAGAGACCGTTGCGCTCGTTATCGATTTCTTCTATCACGTCGTTGGCACCTCGTTGTCGGTAGCGCGTGAGGCTTTGAATGTACTTGAGGGATCGTGAGGAACAGAACATATGAGCCATAGAAAAAGATTCATACCTCGTCACCCTTGCNGTGAGCCACAAGGTGGGCGGCATCGCAGAACTCAGAGCGCGCTCCTGTCACGACACAGCTGCCCCCATCGCGCTGCGACACCTCAGCCCTGAAATTGACACAACGGGTACTGTNTGAAGTAGATCCGCCAGTGATGCGTGTGTTTGCGAAGTCGAGATCCAGTGGAAATAGGCGTCGCGTCGCCCCCCCTTCTTCGTTGGAAATCTCGATATGGTAGTAGAGATCCGTGGTGTCTGGTAGATGGTTCAGGGAAGCCAAGTCTGACTCGAGGTCGAGAAGTTCATCATCTCGTCGGAAGAGTGTGCCTTCTGCNCCGAANACGACGCCTGCGGCATAACGNATCCATTTGTACGGTTTGTTGGAGAATTTCAGCGCAATAAGCGCGTTGACTGGAAATGTAAGAAAGCGCCTCCAAACCCAATTGTCTGAGTCGAGATTCGAGGGGTCACCATCTGTAGGTAGTTGTGTGGAGATATGGATGACTTTCGNCGACGTNGACATGATGGAAGGNGGGGACCCGGGTTGACCCGAGCTGTCACGCCGCTGCTGCTCTATTGAATACGCGGAATACTACCAAGTTNCAACTTGCTTGCACTGGCAACAACTCAACTTCGACTCCAGGTGCCAGTGTGTCTTCCTCCTCCAACCACCGCGTGGCCGCACTGATTTGCAGTGGAGCAAGTTTCTCATGATGCAAATCCGTAACGTGTATGCAGTACCTCCACAGCCTGGAACTTGTCACTTTNNNTNGGGACTNGTGGA